>MU842916.1:54440-141595 GCA_030867305.1 Colletotrichum zoysiae | reverse complement strand
CCCCCCCCCCCCCCCCCACAATAATGACGGCGAGGGTGAAAGCAAAAAAAGCGAGTCGGAGCAAGACTAGCGACCTCCGGAACGGCGCCGGGGCAGAAGGATATAAACCGATTGTTTAAGAAAGGGAAAGTGTCTTCTCTTCGCCCCTTCCCTTGCTCTCTGTTGTGCTGTGCTGTGCTGTCATGTGCTGCGTGCCTGCCTGCCTGTGTTGTGCGTGCGTGCTGGAAGAAGAGAAGAGAATCGGAGCCCACGGTCGGCCGCGACTTCTCGGTGGTGGGCGTCAAAATCCGGACGGTGGTCTTCGAGTTTTCGGTGGTCTGGGAAGGGGGGTGGGAGTGGGAGGAGGGGGGCGTGGGAGCAAAGAACCTGGAAGGAGGAACAAAAGCCGTCAACGGTACGGACTTGATTACGGAGTGGGAATACGGTACGGGATACGGAATATACCGAACGGAGAGGACAGGACCAGGATTTAATTAAGGTCGGGGAAGGGGCAAGGACGGACGGACGGACGGACGGACGGGGCAGGAGGAGAGACGATGTGCTGCGCAAGACAGACAAGACAGGAAAAGGGAAAGAGCAGTGCTGCTCTACAGACAGACAGACCAACGGCGGCACGGCACCAACACGGAACACGGGGAAGTCGCACACGGTCGGCGGCCCCTGCACTAGATCCTCTCGCTTTCTCCCCCCTTTTCCTCTCATGCATTCATTGATCGATACAATACCTTAGCTAGGTAGACAGGTAGACAGGTGGTGGGTGTAGTTGCACTTGATTAATTTTGTTTTTAAACAAAGGAGCAACCGACATTGTTCCCCCATCGTACCCGTCGAATTAATTCGCTCCAGGCGACTTGCTGGATAAAAGGTCCAAGTACGGGTAGCATTTCTGCCCTGGGGCAATTGGGTTGTGTGTGGGTGGGTGCGTGTGGGATGCGATGCCGAGGCGGCTGCTCTTTTTTTGTCTTGCCTCCCCGCCGAGACGGACGGGACGGGTGTCGCCAGACGTCCATCTCCACTCAGGGCTGGGCGCGGGTTGCGGACACGGGAGCAATCGGCGGCTGTCTTTTTTTGTCTTTTTGTTTTTTTTTGTTTTTTAGTGGGAAAAGGATAGAAGGGAAGGACGAGAAGGAGGGGGGGTGGATACAAAACACCGGGGGAGGTCACCCTAGGACAATGGAAGAAATTCCCACGATTCCACGCGTGGAAGGAACCTTGACCCGGGAGATACTACCTAAAAGTACGGAGTACCTGGGTAGGTACTTTGGTGGTATGGTGGTACAGTAAACGCCTATCCGGAGGCAAACGGGCAAACGAAAAAAGGCACATGAGAGGGAGGGAGCAAATGAGAAGGAGCGCACGAAAAGAAAGAAGAAAGAAACAAAAAAGTGGCAAAAAAGGGAGGGGATACCTACCTACCCACGGGCAGGAAGGAAGGACGGCCGAGTGACGAGCGGCTGGGCTGAGGCAGGCGGGCGGGCGGGCAGGCAAGCAGGCAGGTAGGCAGACACGGACGGGCCTGAGGTTCAGCTTTCTCTAGGTGGTTTTCTCTCTGCTGAGGCTTTACGGCACCATCGGCTGGTGGTGCCGGAGCTGAGTGAGGAAGGGACGGACGGAGGGAGTCAGGAGCAAAGGGGGGGAGGCCCACTCTCGTCCTGTTCTGTTCTCCGCAGGCTCCTACTTCGTATGTACACTGCACTTTTCGGTGGCCTACCTAGTGTACCCATGTACCTAGTACTTGCATCTGCCGCCTCTCCACGCCCTTTGCACAAGTATTCGCCCCATCATCTGCACATCTGCACCTACCTACCTTCCACCCATCTGGCTGGTACCTGCCTCGCCCTCGGCGCGACCGCGCTTGCTTGCCTTGCCTGACACGATGGGACTTGCCATCACCGCTGGCGCTGCCTGCCTGCCGCCTGCCTGCCTGCCTGCCTCCGGTTCTCACCCAGATGCGCACATGTGCAGATGCAGATGCTGCTGCTCTTTCCATCGGCAAACAACGACATATTCTCACATATCTTGGTACGGATAGACATCACCGTCATTCTCCATTTTATTACCCATCCCAGACAGTTTGGTTGCTGCTGCTGCTGCTGTTGTTGTTGTTGTTCTTTCCTTCACGCTCACTGCAGTCCAGCAAGCGCCTACCTGACCAAACCACCACCACCACCCTCTTCCTCCTCCTCCATCGTGTGTTTCTGCCCAATTCCCGAGTCCCGACTCGACACCGCAGAAAAGGAGGAGGGGAAGACAACGGAGACCTCCCCCCTTCCCTTCCCTTCCCCTCCCCTCCCCTCCCCGCAAGTGCCGGCTGTGGCCCGAAAGCCAAAATCATACAGCATCGTCACAGTGTCTGTCGGTAACCCTCCCCGACACATTTTGTGTCTCGCATCCGTCCGTCCTTTGCCCACCATCGCCGGCGGATGCGCGACCCATCCCGTTCGCCTGGAGAAATCGCCGTATAGGGAACCCGTCGCTCCGTTTCCTCTCCTCTCCTCTCCTCGCCATGGGCCGCCTGCCCCCCTTCTTCACGAGCTTACTTACCTACGGTAACTAGCTAATAGCTTCACGCCGCCCTTCTCGCATACCCCTAGACAAGTGTCCCTTGATCGACATCCATCGCGACGCATTTCTTGCCTTCTCGACATGTTCATGCGCGGATCCAACAACCTTCTTCAAGCCAACCTACCTACCACCTACCTGTCGCCAACACCCTTCGGACCCGATCGGCCCTTTCTGCCACTCTCCTGCGACGTTGCCGGACCCGTCCTTCACTGCTACGTACCTCGTACCTACAGTCCAGCGCGCTTTGCCTCTCGGCAATACAGAGTCACAAACCCTGCCGTGCATGCGGCACGCCGGTTTTGGCCCACCCACGACCTTGGGGAGGGGCGGGCGGCCTCGACCGATCGTAGTGCCCGTCCCCCTTTACCAAACAGTTCTTCAAAGACCGACTGACTTGGCCGACTCGACGACACTGGCTGGCATGGCACACTTGGGGACTGGGTGCGAAGTAGGGACTGGCCAGCAGCAGCCACGTCCGAGCCAAAGCCAGAGGCAAGCAGCGCCCATGGCATTGGGGGCGTGCATGGCAAACACCTTCGGGCGAGCCTAGAGGTGTCGCACCCCTGTCGTCATCCAAGTGCAACCCGACCCTCATGTCCACTTGGAGAGAGAGCCTTCTGTCTTTCCTCCCATCTCCTCTCTCAAGGTCTCTCCCCCCCCAACCCCTTCCCCTCTCCTCTCCTCTTCTTGGCCTTTTCCGAGGTCCATGGAGCACCCGAATCCAAGCGGCGGTAGCAAGGTTTTTCCCCCTTTTCGTGTGCCAGGCCCAGCTGCCAAGCTCAGTACGGAGCACCGCGACAGCGCTCACCGTCCGGAAGAGCGCCCCTCCCCTTGCCCCCACCACACGGCGCACGGCATGGCCCCTCCAACACTACGCTTCGCCCGCGTCCCTGGTGACCTCAGGGTACTTACGGCACGGCCTTTGCCGACCGAGATCAAAGGAGGCCCCGGACACGACGCAACACATTGTCCTCTGTTTTTGGTCGTCCCTTTCCCACCTGCATCGTCGGCGTTTGCCGGCGGCGTTGTTGCTAGATGACAAAGTGCCTGCTTAAGCGGTCCATCATGTCTGCTTTCAGCTTGAGCAGAGCCCGGTGGCTGTCAGCTTGGCTCCTCCGTCAATGACGGCACGGTTTGGGTCTCGGCCACCATCCTTTGCCTCCGTCAGCCACTGTAAGCCGCTGTCAACCCGGAACCCTCTGCGTGTTCCAGCGTGCCACGCCATTCCAACCACGGGGGGGAGAGGGGTTGTCTGGGGTCCACGGTTGCCTGCGCATCCAGGGTGCATTCCCATGGTCTGGGCTGCTGGAGTGGTACGTTAAATAGGGAAGCATACTACTACTACAGAGTCATATCGGGTCGTCGTGCACAAAACCAGACACGCCAGGAGCTGCCGCCTCGGCCGGGCAGACCATGCATCATCCTCCTGGTCCGTCTTCGCTCCGGAGGGGGCACA
Organism: Colletotrichum zoysiae; assembly: GCA_030867305.1. Classification (NCBI taxonomy): domain Eukaryota; kingdom Fungi; phylum Ascomycota; class Sordariomycetes; order Glomerellales; family Glomerellaceae; genus Colletotrichum; species Colletotrichum zoysiae. The sequence continues at coordinate 137,574 of MU842916.1, read as the reverse complement.
CCTCAACACCCTTGTCCAATCCTCGAAATGGAGCGACAGTCCCGAGAACGATCCGCGCCATTTCGTTCCGGCCACGCGCCAAATTTGCGTTTAATCAAACTGGACTTGCCCCCCCCCCCCTTCGCGGCCTGGACCTTTCCTTTCACTCGCCCGTGCTGTACATAGCGGACTTGTGCGCGCGCCAGGTGCCCCACACCACCGGCCGTCCATCATGATTCACGAGCATGCGAATGAAGAGAATGTCGACTGCCCAACCAACGCTCCATCACCACAGCATCCTCGCATCAGGTTTCACACCAGATTTCGCCCCAAAAGCGTGCGCGCGGCGCGGCTACTCTACTGGCCACGTCGATGTAGGCGTATGCGTCACCGACGTTGAGCTCAGAGGCCACCGGAGCGGGCGCGCATCGAAAAGTGGGGACATCGTTGTCTATTGCCCTACTCAGTAGGCCGCTCGGCTCGCAGCATTCGGAGTGAAGCCCCCCTCCGGACTCTCTCTCGCCCTATCGAATAGAGGGCCAAGCCGGCTCTGCCGCCAATATCCCCCTTCCAAAACCAGAGACCCGGCGCCTGCTTCTTCAGCACGGTGGGCGGCGCAACGCTGGCATTGCACAATGCGATGCTCGTCGCCCCCGTCGCCAGAACCCGTTGATGATGGAGTGCGCGTGTAGGCGCAGAGCTGCGATGATTGTGTACATGACTGTTGCAAGTGTGTTGCAACACTACCACATTGCCAAGTGTCTACGGCCGCGTCAGAATTTCCGCTTCGTTCTGCTCTTTCGGCCGGGGAAGCTCGTTGCGTCGCACCTATGATGTATAATGCGGAACGTCCGAACGCTGTCCCGGCGACCGAAGAAAGCCTATTTCAGGCTGCTCGGCAGCAGAGCCCCCCCTCCTAGACGGGGGCTGCTGGCGGCGGTGCCTCATTCCGCGCGGTTGTTCCGGTTTCTTCCTCGGCTGAGAAAAGAATGGCGACATTCATTACCGGGTCCTCGTTCATTCTCTGGAGCGAGCACGCGCCTGCAGCCCCCCCGATCCTTGGCGACGCTCTTCATTCGTGCGATTTCGGATATGACCCTTGAAGCCCGCTGCCGGGGCACGCTCGCGGGCTGGCAAAATGTTTTCTCACTCGTGCCGTAACGCTGCCGGCAACTTGACCCCCCAAGTGCGGACGCTCTCTTGACAGCCAGCCCAACCCGACCCGATCGTGTCAGTGCAGCTGGGCTCAGCTCATCGGTCCGCGGCACAAACAAAACGAATGAGACTCTGCCCTCCCGCTTTATGTACGAAGTATCCCATGCTGCTACCGAGCAGCAGCAGCAGCAGCAGCATCTGAAACCCAACACCCGGCACAATGGGCGCAGTTGTGCGAGCCAAGACCGTTCGCCCAGCGTCAAACGGACGACCTAGCACTGCTTGCTCTTGTTCTGGTGGTTCAATCCGTCGTGGAAGCACTGTTCGCCGGGCCCATTGGCGGCCAGAGCATGCATCCCACTGTCGCTTCGTGGTTTTGCATGGTACGTTACCGACACGACGGTGCGCCATTTTCATCAGTTGCAGCGTCGCCGGTCGGCTGGGTTCCTGTCAGCTGATGGCCGCTGACGACGCCACGCTGTTTTCTCCGTGTCTTCCGGAGGTCGCGTCGCGCCCACTTTGACTGCCCCTGCCCTGCCCTGCCTGCCCTGGGCTGCTACTTCCAGCCGGAACCTCTGCCCAGCGCTACCACGCCCGCCCGCCCGGAGTTGATGTCATTTTCCAACACACCTCCGTGTTGGTGTCGCTCTCATGCCCCGTACTTGTCTTGGAGAGTTGCATTCGTTCTGGCCCGGCGCGTCTGACCTTTCCCCCGCCTCCCTCTTCCCACTTCCACCAAGGTAGCAAACATGGGGCATGCACGACGACAATTAGTACGACCAGCCTCGGACATGGACCAACGAAGAGAGAAAGGAAAAGACCAGTTGGATAAGGAGGCATCCCGACCGGATGTGTGGTGAACGGAAGCCGTGGAAGGCGCAAACCCCTTCGGAACCCAGCCGACACTCCGTCATGGTTCAGATTTTGCTGGGACAAAATGCCAAAGCAAAGTGAATCAAACCAGCCGAAACAGTGGCATTTCTCACACAACCGGCGATCAGTACGACCACGGCCGGGGGTAGAAATACTTGAGCCTTGCGGCCTCAGGCGTTCACGACATGGAGAAGTGGGTCGCGTCCCCGGAACCACATCCGCCGGACTCCGGACGACCGGCATTGGCATGATCCACTCGGTGAAGGGCGCTAGAGAAGGTACCTACGGTGTACATTACACCGATGGATAGCCCCACACCGAGAAACCAGATTCATTCATTCGCTCAAGTCGGTCGGCGGCGTGACCTGACCTGGCCGCGATCCAACACGTGAAGCCCGCCACCACGGTTCTTGTCTGACGTACCTATGTCCTGGCTGTTGTCCGCCTTCCATGTCGAGTCCCTATCCCAGCATCAGTTGGGCAGAACGATATGACCTGTTGATCAAGGCAATGGTTTGACAACGTGCGGTCGAAGCACCCCCTTGCCTCCATTGTTGCCCGCCCCCGTCCTCATTGTCGCTCTCTTCGATTTGATGGTTTGTTTTTGTAAGCAAACACAAACAGCATGCTGTTGCGGAAGCCGTACCCTACTTCGCACTCGGGCCGATCGATCTTTGACGTAGAGAGTGCCTCTGTCCCCCATGCCCACAACCTAAATCAACAACTCGGAAGCCAACGACCATGTTGGCCGACCGCCGTTCCACCTACCGACCTGGGCCCTGCCGCGGTAACATCCCTCAAACTGACAAGTGTTTGCGGCCGGACCCGGTCGTCGAGGAGGGCCTACTCTCTCGCTCGGCAACCCCAGTCATGTGACAAGCCCGGCCGATAAGATGACGCTAACAACCACAGGGTGGATTCTTCCGTCCACGGACGAGGGGAGGGCGGGAGGAATGGTGAAGAAGACGGAACACTCGGCCCCACCGAGCGCACTCTCTGTATACGTCAGCGTAATTCTTGTAAACCTCCGTGGCTGACGATAGCGGACAGCCCCTTTTTATATATATCTTTGGCGGCTAATCGATGATTCGAAGCTTCGAAACAGAGCCCTAGGGGTTGGTCGAAAGGCCTGAATGAACGGTCTTGTCCACGCTGCGGCTGCTGCTCGTGGACGGACGGTCGGACATCCTGCAGTCGGTAAACCGTGGTCAGCGAACAGATATCGACCTATATCCTCTGCCGCGTTGGTCATCTAGACGCCTCCGAACCGGCGCGTAGTGTGGCACTCTGCGTAGTCCTGCCCAACTTTGCGGGGCTGTGTTTTCTCGCTGTCCTCCCTATACTTTCCGTATCCGCCCCCTTGTAGTGCCATCCATAAGGTGCTTCTGTCCGTTCAATTTGTTGGAAGTAGTCACGTAACGTCGAGGATGGCCCCGGTTGGGACAGTAGCTCGATTAGTCGGGTACGCTGTGTTCGCCAGTTGTTCACCTGTTCCTCCCCTCTTATCTCTCACTGTCTCTTTGTATTGTTATCTCGACAGGCGTGCGGCTGGTGACTGGGTACATGCCGCACGTGGAGGTCCCGTCGTTGACAGTAGCCCCCGGGCAGTCGAACCAGATAGGCTTCTGGCGGGGGGGGGGGGGTAAGTTGCAGGGTGTCGGCGAAGTGATATGTGATATACTCGAAGCGGCAATTGCTGCCTGAGATTGACAGCGTCAATTTTATAACAGCCATGTGCCAAAGGGATCGATACACCGCTGTTATGCTTTGGTAGTGTAAGTGCAGTTGTTGAATCGTCTGAGCGTCATGGGGATCATGTGAGCTTTGAAATCCACTCATACCCCTTGGCTTTGGATTCTAACCAGACCACCGGACGGGTCGTGGAATACTACTACTACCTGATGTTTTTTTGGGAGTACCATTACCTAGACTTTGGCGAAATATATTGCCCAACTTGAAGGTTTACGAAGGGGGTTTTGACAGATCTGCGGGCGGTGCTGGTGCGAATCCGGGAGAGGGAGGGGATGGCGGGGTTCACGAAGTGATATATGATATATGAACCGTTAATTGCTGCCCCGCGATTCACCGTGTCAGATTTTCTTTCTTTTTTGCAACACAAGGGATATAAGCTGCTCCCTCCCCACCGCAAACCATGCGCGCGGGGGGGGGGGCTTTTCTTGGGATATGGGAGGAACCCGCGGCTGGTGCCTCGAACCGTCGTGCCCTGGTCGGACCGGGCCTGCGTTGGCGCGCTTGTGGAAGGTCGTGCATTTTATTTTATTTGTTTTGCGTGTTCCGGATAACACGGTGAGCAGATTAGCACTTCTGCTGGCCTGATTGCTTGCCTCTGTGGTCCTCGTACCTGCGATGGCTCCGGACTGCACGGGAGACGCCTTTCATGCTGTCGTGGGTGCTGGCGACTGTCCGAGTAGGACCCCTGGTAGGACTGGCGCGGGCCGTTACCCTTAGGGCGGACTGTGTAAGGAGGAGGGGAGGGGGGGGGGGGGGGGCTCCACGCGAGGAACGACGAAGAAGTCGAATTCTCTTAAAGGGGGCAGCGGAAGTGAGCTTGACCGTTATGATGTGACCAAAATCGTTGCGTCAGCCAGCACATTTATTTGGAGTCTGTGGTGATTCGGAGTTGGTTGCAGGCATGATGTACGAGGATGAAGCTGGAAGATCGAGGGGGCTGCTCGAACGTTCTCTGAACCAGGCCGCGAGATATTACAAGCTCCAAGTCGATGTTGCCACCAAAGAATGGACATGGGTCTAGGTGAAAGGGCGAATGATGTACAAAAAGACGCCGCCGGAGCGGCCCTGTTGTGGGTTCGGAGACCCCAGTCAGCCAAGACCGGGCCAACGTTGAGGCACTGAGGCGGAGGGCTCAAGTATAAAATAGTCGTTGGTGGGTTTACCGTTGCTCATTATCGACCGGCGACGGGAACGGCGGTGGGCTCGTCCCGCGAGTCTCTATACCAACCGCGAGAACGGGGTCCCTCGAGGGACGTGGGCTGAACACGCCTGGATGAATGGTTCGTCGGCATCAAAACCTCCAATGAAGCTGTGACTGTCGTGTTTCAACTTGCCTATTGACCGAGGGGGCAATATGCTGTCTATCGTCGATTCGTGTGCTCTCCACCAAAAGGCAAGGGCAGTGCCGATGCTTGGATTTCAGCTTCACAGATGTTAAACAACTTCCAACCACCAGCTATGATGCGCCTCGGATCGTGCGTTTTTATCAAGTCATGCAAGCTGGTCTTATTCTCTTGGTTCTTGGGGGGGGGAAGAAGAAGAGGAAGAAGAAGAAGTTTTGCGCCGCTATCGCGACTGTGAGGCTTCGAGCCAGTCGTCGTCCGGCTGAAGCTGCAAAGACCATGAACGTGAATCACGATACCTGCAGGTTCCTGGCTCTGGATGCTATGAATCTCGTGGATACTGCTTTGGACTCAACGCCCGGCAGAAGATTGCAGCATTCCATAGCCTCGTCTTCATCTCTTTAGCCTCCATCCGGTTCGCAGCCTACGTTCGACTGTTGTGTTGTAAGGACAGGCCTCTGCTGTTGCGGGTTGGCCTCAAACCGCCTGTAGAAGACGTGGCTGGGGTCTCGTCTGTTGATAGTGCAGGATTGAGAGATCAAGAATACGGTGGTCATCCCTGACCTCTTACCCACCGCCCAACGAGGATTAACATGTTTCGCAAAGCTGCTTCCAAGGATGGACATAACGAAGTAGGATACAGCATGCGGAAACAAAGTACAGTCACTTGTCGGGTAGGCCACAACCAGGCAGTAGGATACTGTGATTAAACCCGGACTTAAAGAAATGCGTTGGCGGCTCTTCTGGGCTCACTCATTCGATAGGGGGAGGTCATTTCAAAACAAGGCCCCCTGGTTGCTGACTCGACGGGCGGACTTGGGAAGGTTGGTCGCCCAAACCCTTGCTGACATTGATCATTCCCGTCTTACTGGATGGTGAAACCCGCCCATTCGTATCGAGACCGAACAACATGGCAGCCCCAAAGGATCAGCGGCTAGTCGAAAATGCGGCTCCAGCATGCACGAGCGGTAATTTATCCCAACAAGGCTACTTTGTCCCAACGGGCTGGTAGCCAACATCCCCGCTAGCGACGGAAAGCCGGTGCGGATATAAAGCAGCCAAAACTCCCTCCACCCCTCCCCATCGGGATTCGTGTCGCAGGAGAATGAATCCCGGATGTGCAGATATGCTTGGCCATACCTACGGGATTGGGTCATGTGGGTGCTATGGAAGGGGCTGAATTGGATATTGTTGCCTGATGTTTGTTTGTACGGGATTGAGTCGATAGTTAAAGCTCATGAATTGACGTGGACCGGAGTTGAGATTATGGGGTTTGTTATATCTATGGTGATCCGCGCGACTGAATGCTTGTTCAGACGACCAGCCATTCCAGTTCATCCGAAAGTCGACCCAAGCGACACACACACTTACAAGCATTAGCCTTGTAACATGGCCAAGTTCCTTTCGCGAGGCCCCAAGGAGGCTCAGGCACCCCTTCCCGTCATGTCGACATCAAGTCAAGGTCGAGAAGCGGTGATCGACCACCCGCTCTCCGAGAAACCACCGTCGTCCCCGACAGGCCCCGACACTGGAATATCCGAGAAGCCCGCGGAGGACGGGAGTCACGGAGCGACCGAAGATGCCTCGGCCACGGAGCATGGTGATGCAGAAGAGGAAGAACAGTTCATCACTGGCGTCAGGCTGATTCTCGTCCTCGCCGCTTTGACGTTCGTGGTCTTCTTGATGCTCCTCGACAGTTCCATCATCACAACGGTAAAGAGACACCTCTGAGTTAGTGTCACGAAGAGCTACTCGTGGCTGACAATGGGCCACAGGCTGTCCCCGAGATCACAACGGCGTTCAACTCGCTGTCCGACGTGGGCTGGTACGGCGCTGCCTACAGTTTGTGCGGGTACGCATCCCATATCCAATCAAGGGGGCTCCAGTTGTTGAACTAACCATCCCGTGCCACCAGCGCCGCCCTCCAGCCCTTTGCAGGAAAGCTCTACACCTACCTCAGCTCCAAACAGACGTTCCTGGCCTTTCTCTTCCTGTTTGAGGTGGGCTCGCTGATCTGCGCCGTCGCGACGTCCTCCGACATGTTCATCGTCGGGCGCGCCGTGGCGGGGATGGGGACGGCCGGCCTGATGAACGGCGCCCTGACCATCATGGGAGCGACGGTGCCCCTGCAGAAGAGGCCGCTCATGATCGGCATCGTGATCGGGTTCTCGAACGTGGGGCTCGTGATCGGGCCTCTCATCGGAGGGGCTTTTACGCAATACGTAAATTGGAGATGGTGTAAGTAAGCCCCGGCGTCCCGCCCCGTCATCTCGAGGCGTTTGACTTGCTCGCAACCCCGCGACCTTGCTAATCATAAAAAAACACCCCGAAACAGGCTTCTACATCAACCTCCCGATTGGCGGCGTCGTCGCAGTCCTCCTGCTGCTCATCCACATCCCCTCCAAGATCACGACCCCCCTCCCTCTCCTCCAAGTGCCCCGCCACCTAGACCTGCCCGGCTTCGTCCTCTTCGCCCCGGCGGCCGTCATGTTCCTCCTGGCCCTCCAGTTCGGCGGCAACGACTACTCGTGGGACTCGTCGGTCGTCATCGGCTTGTTCGTCGGCGCGGGCGTCATGGCCGCGCTCTTCGTCTACTGGGAACATAGGCAGGGCGACGACAAGGCCATGATGCCGCTGGGCCTGTTCAGGAGCAGGATCATTTTGACCAGCTGCGCGTTCGGGGCCGCGAACTTCAGCGTGTCGGTCACTTCGAGTTATTACCTGCCGTTGTATTTTCAGAGTGTCAAGGGGGCCACGCCGTTTGAGGGTGGAAGGGACTTCCTGCCGACCATCCTGAGCCAGCTGATGCTCGCCGTGGTCTCTGGCGCCTTGGGTACGTCTGAACTTGATACACCTCCCATTCTGAGCCACGGGATTCTTCCTTGTTTCTAACGCTTGGGTTCAATGACGTTGGTTTGGGGTCGCTAACCTCTTGTAGTCGGAAGGCTGGGGTACTACCTCCCCTGTGTAATTTTTGGCTCTATCTTATCGACAATCGGAAGCGGGCTCATTTCGACATGGACCCCGCACACGAGCTCGGCAACCTGGATAGGATATCAGATTCTCATGGGCGCGGGCCGCGGGTCCAACATGCAGATGGTGAGCTTGGTTCCCAACCCGCTTATCAACAAAGCCCGGTATAGACTGATTCGTTCCGCTCCCAGGCCATCATCGCCGTCCAGGCAAACTCGGCACCGTCCCGTCTCCCGGTGGTCATGGCGACCCTGGTCTTCCTGCAGACTTTTGCGGGCGCCGTATTCCTGACGGTGGCCGCGGTCATCTTCAGCGAGGGGCTCGGCACCAACCTGGCAAAGTACGCCCCGTCCGTGGACGCCAAGACCGTTCTGGACGCCGGCGGGACGGGGTTCAGGACGGTCGTGCCGCAGGAGGATCTCCCGGGGGTTCTCATGGCGTATTCCAGGAGCATCAATGAGGTGTTCTATCTCCTGGCCGCCTTGGGGGTCGTGACTTTTGCGCTAGGGTGGGGCATGGGCTGGGTCGATATCCGGAAGAAGGACGGCAAGAAGGACAACAAGAAGGGAGAGGTTTAGAAGGCCGTCAGGTGAAAACTTACTGCATGGGATGAGGTTTTTAATGCCGCATTTTCGGGGTTCAGCATGTATATATTGGAACACTCCACTACAGGGACGAAGCAGAGCTTCTGGGAATAAGCTTAACAATGGACGTGTGCCATTGGCTTGAGGTGCATCCAGCAAATGAGCGAATAGATTTCAAACCCAACTCTGGAAAGGAACAAATCAATCATGGCATGACGTATATATGCAGGTGGAAAAGGAGGACGTGATGAGTGATGATGTTAGTTTACAAGCCGGATTCTCTGCTGAGCCCTCGGCCACCGGCCAACTCGGGATCCGGCAATGGAGCAATATTCTGACGGTTATCTTCTCGTGCCCCGGAAGACGCAGCCAAAGTACGTTTCTCAGCTGCTGCTTGTTTCCCTCAGACCCGAATAACCCGAATACGATGCGGGTGCAATCTCGCTAGACGTTGTTAGCCAATAAGACAACCGCGTCGTGTCAGACTTGGCAAATGTCCCCCCAGGCATATGTGAATGGGCTGACGCGGATGTCGATTGTGCCGTACGCCCCAAAGTGGGGGCAGAAGCATGGGGGAAGAGGAAACATGTTGCATGTAATAGAGGTCATAAAGCTCACTCATCAGCCTCTCGATGTCCGTCCATCCGCGCCAGCACCGTCAGCAACGATCAACTTATACCTTACGGACCGCACAGAACGACATCGGAACGGCAGCCGAGATAATGATGAACGCCTCCGTCCCCATCCACCCGTACTCCCCCGCGGGTGCAGCACTCCCTGGCTACGTCGCCAACACCTTGAGTGCGAATGAACTGCGGGCCATCTTTGCGGCCGGCTCCGCAGTCATTCTCGGGTCGACGTACCGGATCGTCAAGAGGACGCGCCCCGACCTCCCCGGCGGCGAGGTGGCGACGGCTTTGTGGTTCACTCTGAGCGCCTTCATCCACCTCTTCTTTGAAGGTGAGCGTCTATCCAGCACGGAGGCGTAAAATCGCACCGAGAGCCCCAGCCCCGACTAACACGACGCGCCCAGGCTACTTCTCGTACAACCAGGCCGGCATGCCGGCCAGCGTCCACGTCTTCGGCCAGCTGTGGAAGGAGTACTCGCTGTCCGACTCCCGCTACCTGACGCAGGACTCCTTCATCGTCTGCATGGAGACCGTCACGGCCGTGTGCTGGGGCCCGCTGTCCTTCGCCTGCGCCTACTGCGTCGTCGCCGGCCACCCGCTCCGCCACCCGCTGCAGCTCGTCGTCAGCCTCGGCCAGCTCTACGGCGACGTCCTGTACTTTGCGACGTGCTCCTTCGACAAGCTCGTCTCCGGCATCGTCTACTGCCGGCCCGAGGACTTTTACTACTGGTGCTACTACGTCTTCTTCAACGCGTTCTGGATCGTCATCCCCTTTTGCCTCGTCCTCAATAGCTGCGCCGAGACGAAGCGGGCTTTCGAAAAGGTGGCCGCGTTAGAGAAGGGGTCGCACTCGAAGAAGAACATGTGATTTTTTTGGCCGAAGGAGGGAACTCCTTCTGTTGCCATTGGGCATGTAACCCCCCCCCCTGTTTGAGAACTCAAGGGGCGGTTGGGGTGAATGCTAGATGCTTCCTCTGCGTCGGTCTCATTTGAGCCAGATTTCGCTTCAAGCAAAATGAGTTGTGGAGAGTCGAATCATAAGCTGCAGAATACGTGCGTCTCGAGAGGCTCAATAATAATTTTTGGATGGGATAAAAAAACAGTAGGGTGTCTATTAAACTAGTCGTAATCTCATCATGCTCATGATTAGGGGCGGCATTCATTCATCATCTCTAAGGCGCATACTTGAACAGCGTAGTGAACTGCGTCGAGTTGTACCCGGCGTACAGCCCGAGCTGCAGCATGATGCGGGCCTTCTGCGGGTTCAGAGACCAGCCGCCGTAGGTGTTGGGCGTCCCGCTGTCCTCGACGAAGCCGCCCATGGTCCTGCTGGAGTGGACGACCTGCGTGCCGTTCTCCGCGAGCTTCTCCAGGACCTCTTGGCCGGGTTTGGTCCACGAGCCGGCGCCCATGCCGGCCAGCACGAGGCCCTTTGCGCCGCCCGCGACGGCGGCGGTGGCGAGGGCCGGGTTGAGGGCCTGGTGGCCGAAGAGGATGTCGACCTGGGGCAGCTCGTCGGCGTCGGAGACGTCGAAGTAGCGGTGGCCGAGGGGCAGGGCGGCGGGGTAGTAGAAGACGGGCTTGATGTCGAGGAAGAAGCCGAGGTAGCCCTGCTCGGCGGCCCTGAAGGTGTCGAGCGAGTTGGCGTGCGTCTTGGTGGCGTAGAAGGCGCTGGCGATGCGGTCGTTGAGGACGACCATGGCGCCGCGGCCCCTGGCCTCGGGGCTGCCGGCGAGGGTGACGGCCTCGAGCAGGTTGATGGGGCCGTCGGCGCTGATGGCGGTGGCGGGGCGCATGGCGCCGACGACGACGACGGGCTTGTCGCTGCGGACGGCGAGCTGGAGGAAGAAGGCGCTCTCCTCGAGCGAGTCGGTGCCGTGGGTGACGACGGCGCCCTGGCAGTGGGGGTCGTCGAGGGCCTCCTGGACGAGGCGGGTGAGGTTGAGGAGGATCTCGGGGGTGATCTCGCTCGAGCCGACGTTGGCGACCTGGACGCCGCGGACGTTGGAGACGTTCCAGAGCTCGGGGACGGCGTCGATGAGGACGTCGACGCCGAGGGCGCCGGCCTGGTAGCCCGTCGTCTGGGCGTTGGAGGCGGCGGAGCCGGCGATGGTGCCGCCGGTGGCGAAGATGGTGACGTTGGGCAGGCTGGCGTTGTAGTGCGTCTCCCGCGTCGAGAGGAGGTTGTAGGCCGGGAGCGGGGCCGGGGCCGGGGCCGGGGCGGCGAGGCCGAGGGCCAGGTGGGAGGCCGCGAGGAGGACGTTACGCGTCTGCATCTCGGCTTGTCTTGTCACACCGACGAGGATCTTGAAAGGGAAGCGGTGACAAGAGGAGAAGGGCGGCGGGAAAGTCTGGTCTGCTTGTATCGAAGCGACCAAGGTCAGGATGCTGGGCCATGCTTTATACTGCTGCACGGTTGAGGCATATTGCCTTCACGGCGTGGACTAAGAGGGCCGAGGTTGGAGCCATTGCGATAAGACCAAGATGCCATTGGATCCCGGTGTCCAATATCGAAAAGGCGGTAGGGAAACCTTGCTAGACCGGGACGGGTTGCTGCTGGGAGAGCATGGAAGAAACGGTTGCCGATTACCAGACCCCACGGGAAACGACATCATCGCACCCCTCATCCCGTAGACGCCGGCCCTATCACACGTCGTCGGCCTCGGGAGGCGCAGCAGCTACAGGCAAACAATGACAACCAGACCGGTCCTTAGCCTCCGGGTTTTCTCTTATCAGCAGTTCGGCCTATAAAAGAGGAAAGTAGAACCAACGGGAAAGCGGCCCCCCCACCAGCAGAGATATCGATTAGCCCCAGCCCCGTGTCGGGGTAGCGTCGCCATGTGTAGTCTCGTTTGGGGGTGGGAAGTCTTATCTAGATTTACGTATCTCTGATATCCAATGTCGGATAAGGGACATAACAAACAGGCCTGGGAGTAAGCTTGTCTGCTTTTGCAGTCGATTGAAGAATCCGATTGCAAGGTGACCCCCGGCTAGTACATTGTCTAATCCACCGGGGGCGACATGTTTGTGTGGGGCAGATGGGCCCAAGGACGTGGGATCGACTCGGCGGTAATCGGAGCCAGTTGATAACGAACTCCAGGGTAACATAGTTCCGGTCCCGGCGATCTGGCAATTGATATGGCATTGGAAGGAGGGGGGGGCAACTCGGGCAAAGGATTGACATCCATAGCAAGTATTGGATTGACCCATATGAGCTGCGCTTTTCGACTAGAGGAAGGTCCAAGAAGCCAAGGCGGCGATTGGGCGAGTCTTGTACAGACAAATACGACTGGGCACGCCTGGTAGGGATTCTTGATCGATAGCAAGGTCCCGAGAAGTTTGTCGCACTTATTGGTACAATTTCTCGGACTGAAGATTGGCAAGATAACTTACACCCGTTGTTTCGAGGACGAATGAAGAGTACCGGTAGAGTGACGCCCCCCCTTTAAACATGTTAGGAAGTACGCTGCGACTAGAAATACCATGTTCCATTACGCAAACATTAGCCGAAACCCAAATCCTAACCCGGACCCTAACCAACCTAACCATTGACCCTATCACCCTAACCTATATGACTTGCAAAACATATAGAGATATTAGGTTAGGGTAATAGGGCGGTAAGGTTGGTTAGGATTCAAGTTTTGGTTAGAGTCTGCATGATGGATTACGAAATTTCTAGTTGTTGAAGCTTCAATGGTGGCTGTTGCAGTGGAGGTGTCTGCCAAATATGCTGGATGTGGTTAGAGACCGTCAACGAACGAGAAGATGGCCGTCATTCTACGAATACTATGAACGGAGAGAATGCCAGTTTCAATACTCCATCCGTGCAGGGTTATTTGCTTTTGTTAGGATCCTCTTACCGGGGTCGTTGACAGGTGTCATGTGGGGTATGAAGCGTTGATTTCTGCCCGTAATGGACAGTATCATTTTTGCGTGATAATAAGGTTACTCCGTCAAAGATAACTTGGCGTGAAACAACTAGCCCCCCTCCCGGCCGGGACTGAAGAGGGCAATAGACAGAAATGTCGGGGGTTATGTTATCCCGTCGCACGTGGGCCGACATCCCGTTGATTCGGCCCGGCATCCCCATCCCGGTAGCTGTGTTTCTGAGAATATGTGAAGCTTAAAACAGTATACAAGAATGGAGCGACTTGTGAGCCTACAGCAAGAGGATTATGCCCTGTCCTCTCTCTGGCACCTGGTGCGAAATGTATTGAAGTGGTCTTCCTTGGTGCACTGTTGCACAAACATATATGCAGCGTTTCTCCTTAGTTGTGCCGCACGCATTTATCAATGGCCCATTACTTGGTGCTGGGTTGAGCTTGGTTTAGTCCTCATGAACGAGGCAAACAATGTGGTAATTGTGCGGATGGTCAAACAGCCGTCCCGTGGCACGTCAATTATCGACGGAAAGACGGCATAGGGTCAAATGGACTGAGAAATAAGTTGATGCCAGAGAAGCTTACTATACTTCTGGTTATGGTGAACGTCCACTTGAATGCCCATGCCCACGAAAACTGCACTGCACAGAGAAACATACCGTCAAAGTGGCATCATTAGGTGTTGGTATTTTTACCGAAAACATCTTCATTGACGATCTGAGCATAAAAATATGAATGAGGCACCTCCGCTGTCTAGGCAGACAGATCAAGGCGTGTTCTTGGACGGCCCCGGTCACACTGATCCTTTACTGACTTAGACCCGTTGCATGCTGCTAGGGCCAATGATATATCGTTACCGTCTTTTTTGGCCAATAATTGTATACTAGCCAGTGATTTCACGTCGGGTTTGATAGAAGCGATGGCCGTTGAAGCACCAGCACACACGTATTGTCACGAATGCCACGTTAAGAGGTGGGTTTATTCGTTTCAATTCACCGCGCCTGATCTTTGAAGGTCGAGCCACAGCTAAGAGAAACTAATTTAACCACATTTGCGGCAGCCGATATCGTCTTGAATCTCGAGTCTCTCAGTCTCAGTCTTCGGGCCACAACCAAAACCACAACCACAGCCACATGAGGAAGGCACTGCCCACCGAGCAGCTCCTTCCTTTTCCTTTGCCCATTCACTCCTTTGGATTATATAAGCCAAGCCGACTTCACCTTGGTTTTTTTTTTCTTACTCACAAGGGAAACAGAGGGAAGCAGATCCCGTGACTCAAGTCCGCCAGATCGCGAAGAACTAACTGGTTGATTTTTTTCTCTCTTGCCCCCTACGAGCCAGACCTCTCACATTTCTCTTATCTCGTCTTGCTTTTTCCCTTGATCAGAGACGCGCTGCTTGTTCCCTCTCATTGCCTGAACGGCGTCACTGCTTCACTACCTTCGCAAGCCGCAACAAAATAACACAAACAACGCAAACTACAAACCAACTGTCCCGAAAAAGTCACGAAATACACAATGCGCATATTCATCGCGCTCACCGTTGGCTTCGCGGCCTTCACCTTCGGCCGCGCTGTTCCCGAACCAGGCGTCCTCGATGCCCTCGCCTTGCCTCAACAGGATGTCACTTTCAAGGCTTCCAATGGCTCTGACCTTTTCTTCACCGTTGCCGCCCGCATGGACATCATCGACGATACCCGCAAGCTTCCCTGGCCCGTCAGCAAGCAAATCAAGACCGTCACAGCTGACGACCATGTCGAACTTTGCACCGTCCGCGCCAGCAAGCAAGATGCCAAAGTAGACGGCCCCCGCCGTGACGACTGCCAGGCCCTCTTCGACCTCCTCAAGGCTCATCCGGCTCTGATTTCCCCTCATCACCTTGGCTCCGATACCAGTCCCTGGGTCGAAACAGCCTGGATCGGTAGCTGTGGCTTCCAGATTCTCACCGACACCCGCGACGCTGTTCTATCTACTGGAGACATCGCCAACTTCCTCAGCAGATTTCTGAGTCGTCCCGAATGGGCCATCGATAGCCCTTTTTCGGTCACCGAAGAGGCAGACTGCGCTGTTCGTAATAGTCCATCGGGCAGCGCCTCAGTCTCTTGGAGATTACAGCAGCGCAGCTCTTTGGTACCCGCCAACGCCAAAGATGCCCATCTCTCCAAAGCCTTCCCTTCTCGCACAGAAACCGCCCGACCTATCGAGGTGCGCCAGGTTGACTCTCACGGGCCCCTCATCGTCACGTCCTTTTCTCTAATCCCCAAGAACACTTCCGCCTACGTCTTCAACGGCACCGTCCATCAGGCCCCCGACAGTGTCGAGTCCGCCAACCTCACCATCGCCAAGCGCTACGAGATGTACACCGGCGGCAAACCCGAGGGCCCCTTCTGCACACCCATCTGGCTCTCGTCCGACTGGGATCAGCCAGACACACCGCTCAAGTCCGACTGCCGGCAGCTCTTGAAGTTCTGCCAGCAAAACACCGCCAAGGTCGTCTTTAAGGAACGCGATCTGAACTTCTGGGCCAAGTTTGCTGCGCACGAGACTTGCGGCCTCAGCTTCAAAACGACCAAGGACAATATTGCCCTCACCAATCGTGACATGGCCACCTTCCTCGAGATAGCCATCAACTACGAGCCATCCACCTACCAAGGTATCGGTGTTCGGGCCAAGATGGGCGTTCGCTGCGGCTACAAGAAGGATAGTCAGTACGATGGCGAGTTTCGACTCTTCTATCGCGATCCCCGTCTCCCCCAGGGGCAGATTGAGCGGCACAGCACTTTTCCTGACGCTCCCGTCATCGACGCGACAGGACGACGCGACGGAAAAATGCGAGGTAGCTTCCGAGGAGCCAGACTGTGAAGCACTGACCCAGGTCGACTCTGTCGTGGACTGGCTTGACTTTGAGTTTGCCTACGGCGATTGCAGCACATTGAGATCATCGCGACGAAACGATATCGAAAAGCTCGACAACACCAAGGGTCGCATTCGTGGCTAGGGCTAGGAAATATCGTGGCCTCGGTGAGCAGTACGGCGACAAACCTATACAAAGTGGTCCATCTTCCCTTGAAAGCAATGATGGTTGGTTGCGGGATTAATGCAAGGAGGAGAGCCCGGAATCACTGTTGATTAGCTCGACACCCTCAGATATGTTGGAGGGGGTAACTGGAGGATTGATAATTGGGGGTTCTATAGTCATGTCTCGACATGGAAGGTCGATAAATGAGGCAGTATAATGATTCACCGAGCGCTCTATCTGTGTAAGTCAGACATCACCTGGATTGCTTGTGTGGGACTATGGACACAGAAACTGCACAGCCGATTGCAATCCCAGCAGTTGACCTCTAACCTGACAATGGTGACTTCTCAATAAGCTCCCTTATACATCACCCCTAGCTTGGGCCACTAGACAGAACAGCGACAACCGGGGTCGCCGGACGGCGGCGAGAGCAATCTATATCAGTTTCCCCCTTGTTCCCATCGTCCCCGTCGCGCTAAACGCCGTGCAAGTTCGAGCCACGGCGTGAGCCGAGAAGATCTTCATGCCGTCCCGCCACCTCCCTGTCTCCTCCCCGCCCCCGCTCATCGGCTAGCCGGTGGCGAGCAACGGGCTCTTTCGCGTCGGTGCAGGGGTCCTCTGCTGCCATTTGCGCTGATGCGGGAGACGAAGGCCGCGAGCAGCCGGAGAGGCGGCCTCTCCTCGGCCGCTGTGGATGTGTTGGCTGGGGGAAAAGTGTTCTTTCATGAAACCAAGAGGAAAGCCATGCTGGATAGGCTTGGCGACTGGGAAGCCAGGCGTATCTTGTCTGCAAGCGAGGCGAGAAACCCCCCCTCCTCAGTCACATTTCCTCCGCGCAACAGTCTTGGCTTAAAGTCACCTTCCGGATACAGTTACTCTTGGCAATTGGCAGCGAACCGACGAGAAGCCGGCATTGGGTGTTTTCCACTAATGTCCCGCGAGGGAAATATTACCTTTTCTGTCGGGAACTCTTTCTGCTAGCTTATCCCTCGCCAACACAGAGCCTGAGCTACCAGCATCGTATCTGGGGTTCACAGCCCGTGTTCCGAGAGCGCAAAAGTTCTCACGTCGTGGCTAGCTTCCCGTTACAGCTCTCGGCATACCTAACCACCTCCCCGGCGCCGGCGCGGCGTCATACAACCCCTCTCACCTTTTGCATTAGGAACCTGGACCGAAAGACTTTTGAGCGTTCGGCGGATACCACGCCCCGCCGCGACGCGCCGCTGGTTGGATCGTGTGGTGATGCAAGTCATGCAGGCGTCCGGTACCGTGGGCGGTTCGGCCAGCATATAACAGGCCGGCCTTCCCAGATAACGGCGCGCTGCGTACCAGGAGAGGGAACCGTAGCCACGAGTCGCCATCTCCGCCCCAGTCGCTCCCGTCAAACGCGGCCCATCATGCGCTTCGCCCGTCTCCTCGCGGCCCTCGCCGTTTCCTCGGCCGCCGGCTCTTCCGTCGAACCCCGTGACCCGAACAAGCTCTTCACCCTCGAGACCGCGCCCGGACTCACCGTCACCGTCACTGAAGAGGAGAAGTGGGAGATGATGGACGTAGGCTCCTCCCTCCTCCCTTATCCCTTCGCCCCCCCCCCTCTCTTTACGAACGATGGCAACTGACATACAACGCCCGTAGAACCGCGTCCACTTCTTCGACGTCACGGAGTGGCCCGACGTCTCCGCCGTCGCCCCCTCCCCGGACTTCAAGCTCCTCGCGGCGCTCCCCTTCCCGACGGCCATGAACCAGACGTGCCACGTCGACGCCCTGATCCCCAAGCTCAGCAGTGACAACATGCGCGCCCACCTCGAGCGCCTCTCGTCCTTCCACAACCGGTACTACCTGTCCCGGACGGGCGTCGAGGCCGCCGAGTGGCTGCACGGCCAGGTCGCCGCCGTCCTCGACGCCGCGGCCCACCCGACGGCCAACGTCCGCCTCGTCCGTCACGTCGCCTGGTCGCAGCCCAGCATCGTCGTGACGATCCCCGGCCGGAACCAGCGGACCGTCATCGTCGGCGCCCACCTCGACTCCGTCATCTCCGGAGACCGCGGCGCTGGCCGTGCGCCTGGTGCCGGTGAGTCGGCCGTCCTCTTGTTCTTCTTTTCTTCTTCCTCTTTTTCTTTATCTACCCCTTCCCTTTTCAATCCTTTGGTTGCTCGAGATCCGGTCCAGTAAGCATCAAAAAGTGTGCTGACAAACTAGACGACAATGGCTCCGGCTCCGTCATGATTCTCGAGGTCCTCCGCGTCCTCCTCTCCGACCAGCGCATCGCCTTGGGCGACCTCCTCAACACCGTCGAGTTCCACTGGTACGGCGCCGAGGAGGCCGGCTTGCTCGGTAGCCAGGACATCTTCACGCAGTACCGCGCCCTCAACCGCCAGGTCGTCTCCATGCTGAACCAGGACATGGTCGGCTACGTCGGCCGCGACGGCGTCGAGCGCTTCGGCGTCGTCACCGACTGGACCGACCCCGACCAGGTTGCCTACATGAAACGCGTCATCGATGCCGTAAGTGGAAGGACCCCCCCCTCCCCCATCCCGGGGATTGTGTCTCGCCCGGGGCGAGAGAGAGACCCTTTTAAAGAAGTTTTTGTTGGGACTGACTTGATGGCGCCGCGTCGGGGGGGGGGAATTACAGTATACCGATATCCCCTACGAGGAGACGGTCTGCGGGTATGCCTGCTCGGACCACGCTTCTGCGAACCGCAATGGCTTCCCCTCGAGCTTTATATTCGAGACGCCGTTCGGGAACCACAACCCGTACATCCACACACCCAACGACACCATGGAGCATGTGTCGTTTGATCATGCCCTGCAGCACGCCAAGATGACGACTGGGTACGTCTACGAGCTGGCTTACTGGCCCTTTGCGTAGACGTGGACTTGTAACCTTTGAGACACCAGCCGCTCGCAGCAGAGGAAGTCCGCCATTGGCTGACTGAGTCCCTATCGCGAGGGAAGATGTCTTAATGGTGTAAAAAGATAGAGCTCAAATTAGACCGAAGGGTAAGTTTTGTTTCTCAAGATAACAGTTGCATCATCGCTAGTATGCGTCTCTTCTTAAATTTGGGTGCGTGGTGCAAGAAAAGCCTAAGTGTTTATCCAGCATAAGAAGAAAAGAACCCGATGATCAATATCACTATGTGTTGTAAAAAATGCTTCTTGTGCAGAAGGTTTCAGTCGTTTCACGAAGGGTCTGGATCGTTCCCATTGTATTTGGACTGGAACTCGTACGAAAGAAGCCGCGGTTTGTCTGTGGATTCTCATTGTCGTTTCTTGATTCAATACCTCATTATATTTCGACAGACTTGTCGATCTTTACATTGTTGGAAGCGATAGGGTCTGTCCAGGGCATTGCAGCGCGTGACATATACCGCCATTATCCGGTCTTGTGCAAGCTTTCAAGCCCTTGTCTCAGTAGTATCGTGATTGAGACACCAGGTTGTATGATACTGTATTCGTATTACTTTTTTTTAGAAGAGGGAGATAGGTCGGATTGCGAAGCCGAAGCAACCCTTGAGGTTAACTGTCAACATATGCATTTCCAGAATGTATCATCCAAACACTGGCCTTACCGCGATGCAATTTTAAAGATACTCTCGAAGCAGTTACGTATCAAAATTACAATCCACCCTCTTCTTCCCAAGCCCCCCAAATTATCCAGAAGAGAAGCCCTGGAAACTTTCGCTCAATCGCGGTGCATAAGAGAGGCAAGCTCCGTCACATCTAATGTGACTCTGGACGAAAGGCCAGAAGTCATTATTGGCGCAACTAGGTTAGTCACACATCCGTGCCAATCCGATTGTCAGTGGAAGCGGCGACGCCAGTCTTTGGACGATGCATGGATTTCCATGTTCGTTCATCGAAGTGGGGAGTTGCTGACTGGCAGTCTACAACTCGTCCTATCATTGACCACTCAGGATCAAGATATCCGACTTGTCTACGTGCAACAGGTCTACCCCGCATCGCTAAAACAAGATTTGAATAGTCGTTGACCAGGTTGTACCAGATCTTACTAGGGGTCTTTCGGCGGCTGCTCCCGGGTGGCGCTCTGTCCAAGGATTCTCGTCTCTCGCGGCGACCAGGGAGACAAGGTTATCGTTGATACCTGAGAAGCGGACAAACGCGATGCGACTATGATTATGCTCTGCTGTTCGTGATGCGTCAGAATCATCACAGAAGCTTCAAGATCGACAGCATCTATCCCTTCAACGTAGAGATAGAGTCCAGTTCCATGGATACGAAATCAGACGACAGAGCAGCAATAACCGAACCACAAGGTGTATCTGCCGGGCCAGGCGATCTCGATAGTCGGGTCAAAGCCCGAAAGGATGTGATTTGATCGTCAGCCATGCGTCCTGCCCGGACATACCTCGAGTCTACCGAGTGCGGGGCGTCGATGTAGACCAGGCCAACAATCAGTTCACACGTACGCTGCTGGCTAAACTAAGAAACCAGGAGTTCCGTTTCGGTTGGATGCTGCGTCTTCTCCTCCGGGAAGTGATAAGATGGCCAAGAAGTGGTGCAATCCTGCGCCGTACATGAGCCGGACCGTCACCGATTGAGTGGTCCAAGACACGGGAGACAGCTGCCCGCCACGAACCAGAACCAAGCCCGCTAAGGCAGATATCCACTTTTGATACGAAATGGGCATCGAGCTTCCAGCAAAACAACAATGGGCAGCCTCTCTGGTGCAGTATGCATGTGATATGAACGAGTGTGCCGATTGGGCCGAGACCCCGCATCCTCGCATGAAACCTTGCGTCTAGGCTCGACGGGACATTGTCAATCACAAGAATCTGGAAGGAGGATAAGGATCCAGACTGAGGGCGGATGGGTTGACGCTGCTTCTGGCAATGAGGGGCAATAATGTTGGCGCAGCCATGAGGCGACTCTCACATGTATAAATAGAGGGGCCAGCTGCTCGATGATGATGCGGGGAGAAGAAGAGAGGGAGACAAGCCTGTCAAATTCAAACGCAATTCATACTCGGGCCATCATTCGTGCTGCTTTGATCCTTTGACACTCGCCCTGTTATCTCAAGTACTCATATCTCCTCGCACAATACGCACAATGGGCGTCTCTACCGAAGTCCCCCAGACCGTCGAGTGGGCGGGGAAGAGGGTCCCCATCTATCCCATGGAGACTGTTGACTTCGGACGAGTCCTGTCGCAGGAGCCGGCCGAGCTTGAGATCATGCTCCGCTGCTGCCAGGAGCAGGGCTTCTTCTACCTGGACCTGAACGGCCTTGACGGCAGTAGGTTCTTGGATGACCAGCAGAAGACTCTCGAGCTCATGCACCGCTACTTCGAGTCCCCGATGGAGGCGAAGAACGAGTTTGGTCTCGTCACTGCACATCTCGGGTAAGTCTACAAACCGCTTACCGGCTCGATTTCGACATATCACTGACGGTGACGGTTAGCTACGAGCCCGTTGGCTCACGCACGGGCGGCCTCCCCAACACCAGGGACGGCTACGAGATGTTCAAGGTGAGATGGTCCAGGGAGATCCGTAGCATCTGCAAGAGCCAAGACTGATTCCGCTGCACACAAAGGTCTCTCGTGACGAGATCCAGAGAAAGGACCCCAAGTTCCCCCAGATTCTCCAGAACGATACCGACAAGGGCATCCTGAAGAACGCCATCTCCGGCTCCAACATCGTCACCAAGGCTGTGCTGTCCGGTCTCTCCACCGCCATGGGCCTCGTCGGCGCCGCTCGCTACGAGAACGCCCACCGCAACGACCGTCCCTCAACCTCCACACTGGCCATGATGCACTACGTGCCCGCGGACCCCGTTAAGGACAAGGAGATCGGCCACCAGAAGCACACCGACATCAGCTCCCTCACCCTCCTCTTCGCGGAGGAGTGGGGCCTCCAGATC
The DNA here is from genome assembly GCA_030867305.1 of Colletotrichum zoysiae. Taxonomy (NCBI): domain Eukaryota; kingdom Fungi; phylum Ascomycota; class Sordariomycetes; order Glomerellales; family Glomerellaceae; genus Colletotrichum; species Colletotrichum zoysiae. The sequence continues at coordinate 115,513 of MU842916.1, read as the reverse complement.
CGGCCCCCCGGCACCAAGGAGTTCGGCTTCGTCGCGCCCAAGAAGGGCTGCGCCATCATCAACGTCGGCGACTCGCTGCGCTTCGCCAGCGGGCACACCATGATGTCGTGCATCCACCGCGTCGTCCCGTTCAACCCCGAGGAGCACCGCTACTCCATCGCCTACTTCCTCCGCGCCGAGAACGAGACCATGTTCACCGACAGCGAGGGGAGGTACGTCACCGCCGGCCAGTGGCACGACGAGAAGTTCTTCCTGTTCAAGGCCACCCCCGACATCCAGGCCCTGGCACCTCCTTCCATGCTGTACGGCGGCATGACTGCCGATGAGGAGTGGACTCCCTACGCTCAGCCCGTCGCCAAGGCCCATGCAGCCGAAGTACCTGTCGACGGGCCGAAGCAAGCGCCTGTTGTGAAGGAGACTTTGGTCGAGGCCCACTAAGCGGCGAGCCTCGAACGGAAGGGATCACGATTTGCTGTTTTTGTATCTGACGGTCTACCTGGTGACATGATTGTGTGCCCTCATATCGATGTAAAGCATAACCTGAGAATTGAGAAATATTCGTACCAAGTGTAATTGAATAGCAACATATATGTTGTCCCAAAATGAATGCTTCCTATTCGGTTATCGACTTTGCATTCCAGGTTGGAGACCGGCCCGGGCTTGTGGCCGCTGGACTCCAAAGCCTGAACCTTTGTCCTCTGCTTTGCTTTGGGGAAGAAACGGAGAATCATACACAACTTCAACCAACATGTGATTTTAGAGTCGAAATGTGTTTACTCACAGGATTCTTCCAAATTGATGCCGGCAATAATGTCATGTCCAAAGTAAAGAAATATAGCAAGGACCTTGATGGACTAAAGCCTCAGCATGAGCCTTGGGAGGTTGCTGAGGTTCAGATTCAGCTATCCGGGGCCATTTTAGCATTTTAGGCGAACTCGGCCCTGTTCGGAACCCCTGTCCTGATCAGCAGCAACCCCTCAATGCTGCCAGACAAGGGAGTGTGTAGACAAGGGGGCAGCCATCGTTCAGAGGACGCCGGTGGAGGACTCGGTGTGCTTTGCGGTCTTTTGTCATCGACCTTCAACCAGAGCAACCCGACCTCAACCTTTCTCTCGACCGTCGAGCCCGATAACGGAACCATGGGTCAACTCGAACGTATGAAGAGGGATGACCTTCCGCCGTACACCCCTACCTCATCTGCAGAAGCTCTGCCCCCGGCGCTGATACCGGCTCTCCAACTATTACCCCGCAGATCGCGGATACTGCGCGTTCTCGGGCTAGCATGTCTCGCGTTCATCGTCTACGCGCAGTGGAGGCAGATTACACCCACCACCGCGGCATTCGGGACAGGCCTCACAACTCACGGACTCTCCGTTCAAAAGCTGAAGCAGGATCTTGCAACATGCGGGAAGCTGCACGGCAAGCCGGTCGACCCGCCCGGCTATGGCAGGGCACGAAACTCTCGGTATGTGAACGGCCACCGACCTACCATCATCAGAAACGCGAGCGTCTGGGTTGGGGAGCCAGTCGACGGCACTGCGACCTATAAATGGGCCCAGGCCGATGTTTTCATTGAGCACGGCCTCATCAAACGCGTCTTCAAAGACATACCGGTGCCAGCCCTTCCAAACGATATCTTGGTCTACAACGCCGCCGGACGGCCGCTCACCAGCGGTATCATCGACATGCATAGCCACGCCGGGGTGCACTCGTTACCAACGCTGCACGGGAACGAGGACGTCAGCGAGCTGTCCACGGACATCACGCCTTATGTTCGGTCAATTGACGGTCTCCAGCCTACAGATCATCAGCTCCAAGTGATCAAATCCGGAGGCGTGACGACATCGTTGATACTGCCGGGGTCGAGCAACAACATCGGGGGCGAGGCCTACGCGATCAAGCACGCGATCGGTAACTCCGATGGACGGAACGAGACGAGCGTCATCGACATGCTGGCCGACCCGGATCGTTCCTGGCGTCACATGAAGATGGCTTGCGGCGAGAACTCCAAGCAGATCCACGGCAAAGCCGGCGAGCGTGGTCCTTACAGCCGCCTTGGAGAAAGCTGGGAGTTTCGCCAGTCCTTTGAGCATGCCGCCAATATCGTGCGTGAGCAAGACGACTGGTGCAGTAGGGCGGCCGCGGGCCTGGAAAACGTTCAGGAATACCTACCCAACGAGCTCAAGTGGGAGGCGTTGGTAGCTGTGCTCAGGGGCCAAGTCCATGTCCATGCTCATTGTTATACCATCACGGACCTTGAGGCATTCGTCGACCATACCAACGAGTTCAAGTTTCCGATTCGCGCCTTTCATCATGCCCATCAGACGCACTTGGTCCCGGAGGTAAGTCTCCCAGATTTATATGGGCTCAAACACCGCGAGGATTGAGTTCGGTTCGCTAACAGTCCACATGAAGATCCTGAAACGGGCGTGGGGCGATAGCCCGCCTGCGTCGGCTCTCTTCGCTGACAATATGTGGTATAAGGCCGAAGCCGCACTCGGCTCAGAGTATGCAGGCAAGCATCTCCACGATGCAGGCCTCACCCCGATCTACGTCAGCGACAACCCGGTTCTCAACGCGCAACACGTAGTGTTCGAAGCTGCAAAGGCCTATAGGTACGGCTTGCCGTATCATGCGGCACTTGCATCAGTAACAACAGCGCCTGCTGAGAGACTGGGGCTCGGTCAACGCCTGGGCAAGGTAAAGCCAGGCTTCGATGCCGATATCGTGGTCTGGGACAGTGATCCACTGAGCGTCGGCGCCACACCAGTCCAGGTATGGATCGATGGAACTGCCCAGTACGAGAAGCCTATTGAGCTCAACAAGACGTTCCAAGGCACCATTGTACCGGATGAAGGCCTTGATGGGATCGTCGAGGAAACTATCATCGTAGGAAGCGATGTTGTCTTCACGGGTATCTCTAGAATTCTCCATGATGTCGAGACAGATGGATTCGCAAGCGACGGTACGACATACAATGTGGCCGTCTCGAGCGGAAAGATTGTCTGTGTTGGAAGCTGCATTGCCCAGCTCCAAAAAGCATCGACTACCGATGGCGCAGTGATACCCGTCAAGAACGGGCACCTTGCGCCACCATTCACTGCCTTTGGCTCGACCATCGGGCTGAACGCCATTGATGCCGAACGGGACACGGACAATGGCGCGGACGGGGCCAAGTTTAGCCGTGGGATCGACGGTCTCGCCCTCGACACCGAGAAGCTCCGAGTAGCTCGGCGCTACGGAGTCACTCGTGCCATATCGGCCCCGAAATTCTCCGCCCTCGGAACGCATCACGGCACAAGCGCGGCATTCCTCACGGGGGCACAAACCGTCCTCGACCCCGGCTCCGTGGTTGCCCGGGACGCGGCTTTGCACTACACGCTTGATTCCTCTGCCAAACGCGGCATCGACGGCATCTCGTCAATGTCTGCTGCCGTTGGAGAGCTGCGTTACAAACTCCTCAAGGCGGTCACATCCTCGGCTGCTGAGGGGAAGCTGGCTGCGGAGAACAGTCATTCCGAGGCTGCGTTTCTCCAAGCGGTGGTAAAGGGCGAGCTGGCGCTCGCCGTGACCGTCCATAGCGCGGACATAATTGCGGCCTTGCTGGATATCAAGGCGAACGTCGAAGAGGCAATCTCGCAGGTCGCGGACGTCGGTGTCAAGCTTCGGTTCGTGATCAACGGAGGTGCCGAGGCTCACTTGGTAGCGGATGCACTGGCGGCTGCTGGTGTGGGTGTCGTGCTGGCGCCGATGCAATCGTTTGCCATGTCGTGGGACCAGCGAAGGGCTCTTACAGGCGCCCCGCTGACCAACGGTACCGCGATCGACGTGCTCACTCGGGCAGGAGTTGTCACTGCCATCGGTCTGGAAGAGGATTGGGTTGTCCGAGATCTATCATTACTGGCAGGCGTCGCCTATAGAAATAGCGAAGGACGCCTCACCGAACGGGACGCGTTAGATCTCGCCGGCAGCAACATCCACAGGATGCTGGGTTTAAAAGAGGTTCCTGGGGAATGCCACTTCGTAATCTACGAAGGAAACCCGCTTGAAATCGGTTCGAGGGTCAAGGCGGTTGGCGACGGGACGGGGAGGCTGTTGGCCAGTTGAGTCCAGGCCGGTCTCAGCAACGCGACACGCAACTTGTTACAATAGGGATCGGCAATAAGTATTCAGGAACGACTCAAAGAACGAGGGAGTATGGGGCGGATAGGGTGGGTATATGATATGCCCTTGAGACCTGCAGTCCCACGAGGCCTATACCGATGGGGACTGACAGGGGCCCTATCGTGAGATCCAAGTATTCGTACTCACGAAAAGCTTTTCCTGTGAAGCCAAAATCCATCTGCGTCACTGTCTCCTCCCAGCAACATGACTCGCCTCAAAAACCACAGACCCGAGGTCATAAACTAACATATCCTTCTTTCTCGTGATGTGTCTAGCAACCGAAAGAACGACAGGCTATCTCACAGGTTTCCGCAACTGATAGACCACGAGATCGCTGTCCATTCACCAGTGATCTCTCCGTCATGCTCTTTCGAGACCTCGTTGATGCCCCTTTCCATCAGCGTTCCAATTTTCATGGTTACTGAATCATTGGCAGTGGAGCCGCTGTCCGGATAGAGAAGGGGAAATTGGGAAAACGAAATAGCAAGATGCGGCAAATGTCAAGAGTCATGTCATGGACTCCAGGAAGCATTTGCTCTCCCGCGCGCAGCAAAGGCAAGATTGCCAGCATCCGGCGCAACGCCATGAGCAGCTTTGTAATTGCCCAGCTCGGAAATACGTTGCCGTTATGTAGCAAGGTGATACTCATCGAAACAGATTTTATTCGAAGCAGAATCGATCCGTGGACTAGCTCGTTAACTACGATGCAGAGGTTGGGTGGCATCCCGCTGGGACCGTCAGGGTTTTGAGCGCATTTGAGCAGATTTGCGATTCCCAATGCTACGGCGCCACTCAATACTCTCCATAACCCCAGCAGCAATGGTCGCCCAGGCATGGTATCAGCACAGATAACTCCGAAAACAAGCCTTTTGGATTGGCCAAGCCTTGCCGGTTTGCAGATTTTCCACGTGGAGAATGGGTAACTTGCGCGTTTCGGAGCCCCTTTTGTCCCACAATGTTTCCAGACAACACTGACGCCTAGTGCCGTAGTAACCGCCCCCGCGAGAGGAAATTTGCTCACGTCTTTCTTGCCGGGTCTTGAAACGCGTTAATATTTGTTGCGGTAGGTTGGGTTTTTGATAAAATGCAGCGTTGTCTCCCGGATACTCGACTCATCAAAAAGGCGAGAAGCTCATCAAATCCGCCCCAGAAACAGTGACACGCCAACGCGACGAAACTGCAAGACCTCGAGATTACCGTTTTCGAAACAAACCACAACGCCCCCTTTTGGGAAACTGAACGACCAGCCGACAAAATGAATATGGATATGGGCGGAGCGACCATGACATCTATGGCTATGCCAATGGCCACCTCGGCCGGTGCAGCTTCGGGAGGCATGTCGAGCAGCGGCATGTCCATGTCGATGGCCGACATGACAATGACATTCTTCCAAGCCGTACGAACACCGCTATACTCGGACGCGTGGACGCCAGGAAACAAAGGCCAATACGCCGGAACCTGCATCTTCCTCATCGCTCTCGGCTCGATCCTCCGCCTGCTCCTTGCCCTTAAGCCCGTCCTGGAGGAGCGTCTCTGGAGGAACCCGCCCACGCACGTAAGCAACGACAGCGGCAGCGCTCGGGACGCAGAAAGCGGCGAGGCCGGAAAGGCCGGCGTAGTCGTGAAGACGGAAGTCGTTCAACGATGGCAGGGATGGAGGGCTGGCCCCGCGGCGGCAAGGGCCACATACGAAGTCATTGTCGGGGGCATCGGTTATCTGCTGTGAGTTGGATACCCCAATGCTTGCTCCCCTACCGTACTAATATATATTTTCAGGATGCTGGCTGTCATGACGATGAATGTCGGCTACTTTCTCTCTGTTCTGGCCGGCATATGGCTTGGAACATTCCTTATCGGCGGCTTGGCCAGCAATACCCCGGTCATTCGCTGCTAGCTACCCTGGAAGGAGTTTGCGTTTTGGTTCTTGCCAACTGTGAGGGCATGTACTCTTTTTAATAGTATTTGATTACTTATTATTTTTCGAAATTTCTACGATGTGCTTACCGACAGCTTTACACCAGTCCCACCTCCCTATGGTTACTCCTTTGCGCCTGTCCATGCCTAATCTCGTGATCCGCCTCATGGTTCTCCAATCCATGTCCATATGAATGTTCGTCGTCGCGGTCTTCGTGGCGATCCTCCTCGCGGTTCGGTTCAATTTGTGGCAAAAACCAATGCCCGCCAGTATATGCCGTATCTTCGACGCTCTCAATCGAATCAACGGCCATGCGCCTCCCATCTTTGCCGCTGATTGCGCCGTAGAAGTACCTCCTCCCCAGTTCTTTGACCTTCTTCTCCCTGTCCCCAGAATTCAATGTCGATAGACCCTCAAAGTCTTCCAACATCCTGCTCTCATTGATGTAATACATAGCACCGGCGATGCTACGAGGGTCAACTGGCATGTCAGGCCACTTGGTAAACAAACTGGCCACAAGTGTCACCAGCATAAGCGCCAGAATCGAGATGCTAGTGACCGCACAGATGTTATGGGTGGTAAGTGTTTGCGTAAGATTGTACGGAACGTTGGTGAGGAGGATAGGAAGAAACTCTGCCAATATTGCCATGAACGCCGCAAGCATGAGCACAACGTTGCCTTCGAGGATAGCGGCGTAGACTCCGTAAAAGCTGTTTGTAGGTCGGGTGAGGAGTATCGATGACTCAGGCTGTTGTGATTGACGGTCCATGTGATAGTAGGGACTGATGATCGCGATGCCTGATAGTTCGCTGGTTAGTGGCGAACCTTGTGACTTGTGTCAGGACAGTATAGGGAAGCACTTACTGACGAAGATCGATTCCCAGCAGAAAACAATGATGACTCCCAACGCCGAAAGGAAGAATCGAACCCCCCAAGACTGACTGTCCGTTGCTTGTTTAAAGGAAGTCTGAACCCGAAGTGTAACGTGGTAATACAAAACCAAGATGAAAAGTGATGCAAGAAAAAAGATGAAGCCCAGCCGCCACCAGTACGTCAGTGCGATGAACGGAACAGGCTTGCGGGACTGCTTTGCAACGTAGCGCTGACTTGTTCCATCCATCTCGTCGTCGGCGGGCAGCGCACCAGACACGACTGCCTGCAAGTTCTGAGAAGAGTCGTCGGAGTAAATGATACCGTACTCGTGCCTGCCCTGGCCGTTTTCGAAGTAGCCAAGCATGTATCTCTTTTCCGCCATGGCCTTTTCGCTCGCCTTGAAGTCGGTTACCTGCGACCGGATGCTGGCGTTCCTGGCCAGTGACGATATCCCTGCAATGCTCCAAGGGTTCGCGTGGAGGCCGGTATCCCAGCCGCGTAGCAGATAGAGAAGGACAAGGAGCAGGACGATGATGAACGCAATCATGGCGACGAGTGCGCGGGCGGACAGCGTGGAGACGCCGAGCTGGATGCCGCAGCCCTCAATGGCGGTGATTTTGCATGTCCCGTGAAGCTTCATGCCGATTGCTTCGGTGGCCAAAGGAACCAGCATGGCCGATGACCACAACATCAAAGTCGTGATGAACGGTACAGGGTGCCCCTGCATGAGGACCTCGAAAGGTGTCAGAAAGCCCTTCCATCCGTCAAACTGGAGAGTGAGGCTGTTCTTCCCCAGCGCGCCCCCCTCCTGCGCCATTGCGAAGAAGGGTTGGTATAGCTTCGCGTTGAGATCGATGATCCGGAGCGGAATGGTGATCGTGACTGCCAGGATAACCGGAAGGAACTTGCCGATGAAGTAGTCACCGCTGGTGAAGCCGACCCGTTCCACTTTGGTGATGATGGTGTCGGCAGAGCCTGTCATCGTCGGCCGAGAGACAGAAGTGAACGTTACTGTCGATGCCATTATCGTTGATAGACGGGTAGCTGGGCGGGGCGTCGAGGTGATTGTGCTAAGGTTTCCCGAGATCGACGTTACCAACGTTATCGGCGCTGGGGTCGATACAATGGTGCTCACGCTCCCGCCAATGGTTGTTATGACGGTGAAGGACATCGGCATGGTGCCTGTCGGTGTCGTGGCGATCTCAAACGTTGTCCGCGTACCCCCAACGACCGAAGTGTATTCCCTTGGAGCCGGGGTTCGCACTATTGTCGTTTCCGTCCCGTCAATCATGGTTCTGATAGTCTCCGGCGGATCGGTAGTCGTAAAGACGCCGGTGCTGCCGCCCACTTCGGAAACGATTGTGAGCGACACTGGTCTGAATGCCCCGAGCGTAGATTCAACCGCCAGGATTGTGGTTTTCCCTGAAATGACTGTAGGGACGGCGACGAACGCAACGTCCAGAGACGGGGTTACTGCAATGACCATTTCAGTCTCCTGGCCGCCATTTCTCGTCACAACTGTCTCTGGCGGAGGGGTGAACACTGCAGTGAAAACACCCCCGTCGGTAACTACGACTCTCTGGGGTGCACCAGTCTCAACGACTGTCACGACTTTTTGGTCAAAGACGCTGGTGATGATGTGTGTGACTGGAGTCGGGTCGGCGCTCTGCTCTCTACGAACGGTGGACACCATTGTTATCTCCGTGGTTCCGACTGACACGTATACCACGGCAGGCCCTGTCGATGTGGCTATGGTCGCGACGGTAGTCGGCATGACAGTGACACCGGTAGATGTGTAGAAGCCTGTCGATGGTGTGTCATCATCACCCGGAGTTTGCTCCGGGAACTCGGTCGTTACTTCGACGATGGTTCCTGGGGTCACCACGACGGCTGAAGTTACCACACGGGTCGTCGTCTGCGTCGTTGTCAGGGAAGAGTCTCCCGGACCATCGCTGATGGGAATGACTCGAGTCGTGGTCATCGGCAAGCTCACTGTGGTCATGAAGCTGGTGCCCGCCTGTGTTCTCGTCGTTGTGCGAGTAATTGCGCTCCCCTCTGAGAATGTTGTTGGGATGAGGGTCGTGAAGGTAGAAGATACGAAAGATGTGTAGTGAGTGCCATACGTTACCGTAGAACCGTGGCTTGTCAGAGTCGAGGTAAACGTCAACGTGGATATCAATAATATTTCATCGCTTCCGGTGGGCTTCAGCATGCTGCTCGTAGATGTAGATGACAGTCCCGAGGTTGTGGACAAGGTAGTAGTTCTAGTTGCAGGCACTTTGAGCCGGTCTGCCAGGCCTGTTGAGGACACCACTGCACCACTCGCTGCGGACACTGTGGATACAGACGCTGAAGTGCCCTTCATTTGCCTCATATTCTCTGACTCTGAGGCGGTCATGATGGACTGGGTCGAAGCATCGGAGCCGCCAATAACGCCTGAAGACGGTTTGTCTGGCCTCTCCGAAGACGAGAGTGGTAGTGAGGCCTGGCCTTTTGCCCCGGTACTTGTATCCAATGCTTTTTCATCTATCTTGCTTTTGATCGACGGCTGAGAGAAAGAAGTGGCTGCCAAAGGAGTGTTTGATTCGGACGTGCCCGAAGTTCGCTCTGGTGTTACAGTTGCGATCGAAGTATGGGTCTTCTCACCAGCGCTGCTCGATGAAGCGATTTCCGACGTTGCTTTATTCAGAATGACTATCGAGTCAGAGGACGAAGGAACCTGCTGCATGCCGACTTGTGACACAGGTGGCACCGGAGTTGGCGACGAGGTTGGAGGCTGCTTCTGCTCTGACGTTGCGGGAAGCTCCACGCCGCCCGAAGAAACGGCGTTGGCTTGAGAATGCAACGGCGATGGTTCAGGCGTTGGAGACGGCAACGGCTCCACGGTCGAGGACTGTTGAACCGCAGAGCTTGACTGTTCCCGTGGTTCTATAATGTGGCGAGCCACGATGGTTGCCGTGCTGTCGGAGTTGGGCATCGTCTCACAAGCGTATACCACCAGAGCCATCAATACAGTGAGAATGGCAATGATGCAAACGATGAAGGGCCATCGCAGCGGTTTTGGCCGGTAGTCGAGTCTTTTCGGGATCGAGGGAGGGACCTTTTCCAGCTCATAGTGCTCCTCTTCATCGTCCTCGTCGGCCGTGGCCTGCAAGTTGTACTGGGCTCGCGATTCAAAGGTTGACTGGTCAGCCGGCGGTGGTTGGTGCATCTTTTCCGTGAGCCTGGATCAAGGCATACCCAATGATGATCCAGATGCCGTACTCCCAAGCAGTCGTTATAAATGCAGCCAAGAGGATCGACAGACCTGGTCCCAAAATACTCTCCTGCTCCCCGGAGTCAGGGGATCGTTCGCCTTATGAGCCACAGACATGGCAAGCCTCCTGGCTGTATCCGTCGTGCTACTAGTTCTCGTCTCCTCGCTAGCTCAAGAACCAAGCGCCACATGTCTTGGGGCCGCAGTCGCTCTGAGACACCCGGGCACAGCCAAAGAACGCCGGAGGCATCGCGTCACAACGCAAGCTAGCTCGCCGTTCTCCCGGCAGTCTAGCCCCGTCGGCTGTCAAGGAGGCCGCTTGGCCTCTCTTGAGCCATGTCTCTTGCATGTCATCCCGTGCAACTGGTACCGGTGGGTGCCGCTATTTTTGCAATGGCGCCGTTGGCTCTCAGCTGAGGGACGCCATCTCTGCAACGCCAGTCAGGTTAAGGATTAGGGTACTAAGAGGGCTGAGCCCCGGCCTAATTGGCTTAGATGGTCGAATGGCCCAACTTTCGTAGACTCCGGGTACCTTCATATGGCGCAGTAGTCTTTCTTCTCTACTTGTTTCGCGTTTTGAACGAGCTAGAGCCTTGAGCCCAGTATTGAAGTCAACCATTAGCAGGTGTCAGCGATACTCCATGCCAAGTAAGGCGTGAATATGATAGAACATGGGTACATTGTAAGACACGTCGAATGATGGGACCGCGCTTGGATGAGCTTGAAGATGATGTGTCCAGGAGACGACCTCCTGCCGGCGCTTGGGCACCACCAGGTGCCAATGCCAATGAGGGTGGCCGGAAATGAGTTACACCGCCACAGAGTCGGTCCAGTAGGGCTGAATTCGGCGGTGTTCTAGGACAGGTTAGCGACTCGTGGGAGGACAAATCATCACCGCGGTGCTGGGAAGCCCGATGTTTCACATATGCAGGCGGCCTACACCGATGATATGCATAATGCGACAGCCAACGTGCTGTGTTACCCGGCCATCACGGCCATGTGCTCAGATTATTCGGTTTTCAAGACTTCTGCCCTTTAGCGCTCGATGTGGACCTCCGTCGTCCTCATTATGCCCTTGCTCCCCGCGGTCCTACTGTCCGTGTCTAGGATCAATTCTTCGCTCCCTGACCTGTCTTCTAGACTGGTCTTCTTCTGGTACACCGCCGCAGCCCCTGGCCGGCTTTTGCCTTTGACGCTCGGCTGGCGACGGTAATCTGCGTTGTGCGAGAACGTCCCTTCCTCGAGTTCAAAATCCGGCGCGCTCTGGCTGCTCTGCTCCCTATATCCCTGTCTCTTGGCGGTCGCAGTGATGATCACGGTTCGGCCGGTCCGTCCAGTCGGGTATCGGTTCTCGTAGAGGTTTTCGTGGTAGAGGTGGCTCGAGTTCAGTTTCAGGGCGCGGCCGACGAGGGGCTTCAGCGACGGCGCGCAAGCGGCAATGATACCGAGATTGAGTTGGAGGCTGGGAAACGGTAGTGTTAGTTGACGCCATCGCAGCAAAGCCTCAGCCGGGGGGAAAGGGGTAACTTACAAGCCCCAAAATTGTATACTTTGGAGACTGCGGATTCATTGTCATTAGCCTTTGCCCTTTTCGGGTTCTCTTTGACAACTTACAAGGTGCTATCCTTGTTGCCCGGCTGGGCAATCTGAAAGAAAGCCTTGACTATTCCCATAATAACCGCTCTGATTGCTCATTAGTATGCCAGTGCAGAATGGCATAACGATCTAGTCGACTTACAAATAGCCAAGACTCAAGATGCCGACCAGGTAGATTCGAGTACGCAACTTCATCTGTAGCACCCAAATGATCGGGATGGGCAGGGTCGCAAAGCAAACATCGGTGAAAATGTTGAAAGCTAATCTGGTTAGAGGGGATGATAGAAAGTTGCGATGCCATGCATTCGACACGTACAGGTATTGACGAGAGCAAAGTTGATGAACAACTTGAGGTCGTAACACTTGGGCTTCAGGCTCCTGTCCCAATAACCCTCTAATGGCGTACAGTATAGAAAGAAGCTCAACCAAGCCATGATCGTATACAGAATGACAAACCCTGGGCGTTTGTCAGCAAGTCTCCCAAAAGACCTGAGCCTTGGCTGTTCCAAGTTGATGGACCTACCAATCAGTGCCCACAAGGCTCGTGAATACCATTTGTTCCTGCTTAGTCGAAGCAACGACATGGCAATAGAAATTTTGAGAAAGGCCAATGCTGCAATGGCGGATACGATGGACTGAACAAACCCCACTTTCAGAAAGTAGACATTGTCTGGCCTGCTAATGGTTTCCTTGTGCTTTCCAAGGCCGTGGAATGCTTGAATGATGAAGACGACCATCCCCCCACCAAGAGCACACAGCTTGTAGAGTCAGCACGAATATCATGCTTGAGCCTACGGGACATAGACGCCATACCGCAGACATGATCATCATGTAGTCGTCGGCGCCTATCGTCTTGACGATGATGGCGCGTGTATACGTTCGAAGAGCGACGAGGAGGAGAGCGAGGGCGTGGAACAACCCCGTCACGGCCAGGATCATTGCGGTGTTGCTCTCCTTGGCACGCGCCGGATCGACAATCGGGGTCGAGGACATGGCGGCAGGCAGCAGTAACGCATGCAGCGTTGATAGCGCGCGCGTACTAGAGAGCGAGGTCGAAAAAGGGTCTCATCAAGTTCACAAGAGCGGGCATAAAGTCCAACGAGCGGATATGCGCAATCTTTTAACAGCCTCCTGCACCGTCCTCGGGCTGAGGACGGGTAGAACTCATCTGCCTGCATAGACTAGGCCGATCCAGTCTAGAGCCACCACCACATCAAAAGTGACAGACTTGCAGGGCTCATGAGGGGAAACGGTTGTCAACACCCGGGTAAAATTAACCCGGCGTAATTGGACGACAGCCACCCTACCGCGTGTGCCTCATGGTTGTCCCAGTCCGTCTCGGGAAGGTGCGACGATTTCCACTGCAACATTATATGCGTTCCCATGCAAGGTGATACGTGTATCCCGGCACGCGTATTTCCCTTCGGGTTTCGTAGCAGATGAGGCGCCCGTCTCGAAAGCTTCTAGCGGGAATCCATCTTGTTCGATGTGGAGTACTTTCATAACAATTTGAAGCGTTTGATGCAAGCGAGTGCATTTAGTCTCCTGAGTGGGCTTTCGAAAAGCTTTCCCAAATTACCGGGTCGACTATGGAGACGCCACTGGCTCGCGAGAGCATGAGATATGTCAACTGGCCGAGGTATGCTGTCCACCGAAACGTTCCGGCTAGAACGAAAGTTGGGCTCTTACAGTCCCGAGTCTGTGACACTTTATTAATTACAGCTCTCGGCATCCTGGGCATTGGCCGGGGACCAAGGAATAGTAAGCGTTGGCGGGCGGGGAACACGGCATGAGAACCGAATGGGGAATCGTCAGCCGCGTTCCTGATTGAGGATACCGGTGAAGGAGGAACAACAGAATCAATCACCAGTTCGTGGTTGGCAGCCATCGATGAGGTATTTGGGCCTTCATCGAAGCTACCAAGGAGTCGGGAGAATTCTCGTCTGATCATCCGGGAAGAAATGAGGATCTAGACACCTGTGGGCACACAAAGAGTGGGAACAGTGGGAACATAAACGTGGCGAGAACTCGGAAAAAGCAGAACCCAGTCACTCTCTCATGGATCGGCTGGTCAAACGGAGTGGACTCCATGAAGACAGATTCTAACCGAAGAGCCCGACCCTGTCAACCACCACCTCGCATGTCTCCGATGTCGAGATCAAGTACTACGTAGTTCAACTACAAGTTGCTCTTAATATTGTGCGTCCGGCTTCCAAGCTTCTGCATCGGGCTGACCCGCGGGGCAACGGTACACAGATGATTCTTCATCTTACACAGCCTGCGGGAAGCGCCCGTCGACTTGCAGCCAAACCGTCATCCGTCGCCAGTTTTCCGTCTTCCCCGGTGCTAGTTGCCCGTTTAATCTCCGCCGTCTTCACAGCGATGGTGTCTCCCCTGTTACCGCCCCCTGTCTCCCATTCATCAGCCCTGCCTCGCCCGAGTGGAGGGGGCTGCCTTTTCTGGCCTTCTGGCCCGGCGTCAGGGGTCCTAAGATCTGGTCTATCGAATGTCCAGCCGTCCCTCCCCTACGAATGCTCGCCACATAAAAACGTTCGATTTGTTGGCTCTCTTCTAGTTTACTTTTGGCCCCGTTCTTTCGCCCCCAGAAAGGAGGGTCTCTCACCATGTGTTCCACTCTCCGAGGGGTTATCCCGCTCAGTCCGGTTATCACGCCCGCTCCAAGGGCCTAACGTCCTGCAGTAATACGAATAGCCACTGGTTTACCGTAGACGTTACGCTTTTAATCTAATCATAACCTCGGATTGCGTTCCATATATTACTTAACTAGATGTGTCTGGACGCCGTCTTTGGGTGATGTTTTCGGACCACTCATTCCGCCTCATACATCGCGTCGCCCCCGGCTTCTCTGTCACTCAGATCCTGTGCTACTGTTTTCACTCGCTGCTGATGTAACTCGGGTCACATCTTTCCCGACTTCCTAGTTCGACCATTCGTGCATTTGCCTCGCGGTCTCTTAATTCTTTCCCGAACATCCTCGGAGCCATCAGCCATGTATCCCATTACAGTAATAGCCGCGGCCGTTGCCCTGCTTAGTGCGACGGCGATCGCGGCCCCCGTCGAGTCCGCTGAGACCTACGACCTTCTGGCGGACCTCAACAAGCAGGCCATTGATGCCCTCACGGCGTCTGGTGCCGGTAACAAGCGAAGCAGCTGCAACATCTTCAACGCTCGTTACCGCCGGGATTGGTTCGTTACCCCCTTTCGAATTGTGCCGATGGCATGGACCTAGCAGGATCCAGTGGAGAGTTAACACGACGGTTTGCATAGGGCCTCTTTTTCTACCACCGAGAGAAAGGATTACATCAGTGCCGTCCAGTGCATGTTGACGTCGCCATCAAAGTCGGATCCCGCCTTCGCCCCGGGTGCCCGCAATCGCTATGACGACTTTGTCGCCGTGCACATCAACCAGACCGTTCAGATCCACGGAACCGTAAGTCGTGCTTCGGCAAACTCGAATTGCGTCTCCAGCCTAATAACATGTTCACCCAGGGCAATTTCCTGACATGGCATCGCTACTTCGTCCACTCCTACGAAGAGGCTCTGCGCAATGAATGTGGCTACAAGGGAGCCCAGCCAGTAAGTGAAATCCGTAGCCGGCAGAGGAAAATCTCCGGAAAATATCTAACCGTCTTACCACAGTACTGGAACTGGATGAAGAACCAGGACGACCTTACAAAGTCCCCTGTTTTCGATGGAAGTGAAACCAGCATGAGCGGCAACGGCGCCTACGTACAGCATAACGGCAGCCTCGGTGGCGCCGGTGCCATTTTCTTGCCGTCCGGCAAAGGAGGCGGTTGCGTCACCAGCGGCCCTTTCAGCAAGTAAGCTTCACCCTTGAATATGTATTTGGTCCACTGTTCATCGTCGACTCACCTCTCCACAGCATGACCGTCAACCTCGGACCCGTCAACCCTGGCATGGACGGTATGAAGGCCAGCCCCAACGGCAGGCTCGCCCACAACCCTCGCTGCCTCCGCCGCGATCTTAACAGCTACGTCGCGACGAACTGGTTCACCAACCAGAACCTGCTCAACATCACCCTCGGCCAGGCGTCCCACAGCATCGAGCTCTTCCAGAACGAGCTGCAGGGCCGCTTCTCCGACAAGTTCCTCGGCATGCACGCCGCCGGCCACTTTTCCGTGAACGGCGATGCCAGCGATCTATTCTCCTCCGTCGTCGACCCCAGCTTCTTCCTGCACCACGCCATGGTTGACCGCGTATACTGGGTGTGGCAGGCCCTCCACTTGGTGGATGGGATAGCCTCCAACCTTGCCGGCACCATCACCCTCAACAACAACCCTCCCAGCCGGAATGCCCTCAAGACTGATATCCTCAACATGGGTGTGAACGCCGTGAGCGCCACCATCGGCGATGTGCTGAACACCCTGGGAGGCTCGCCTTTGTGCTATCTCTATATATAACGTCGTAATCAACAAACTGGGCTCTGTCAGCAGTTATCGGGACCTACTCTATAATGATTTGTTTCTTGTATATATTACGTCCCTATGTTCATACTTCTACAACTGTGGAGATGGGAGTGTTGTTGTTAATGCTTATGAATCTGCTCAGTTTATTCAATATATTAATAACGAAGACAATTTGAAGATTAACGGTCTTCTGCACATCGACATGAGTTTTCCAAACGCTTTGAATCGGTCTATTGTTTTTAGCTTTTGTTATGTTTCCCACTACCACATATGGACCCTGTATCGTTACTGAAATCACGACGAATCATCTGAATTCACGCAGTGCTCTTCCGCTACCATCGGTTTGATCGGAAGCACCTTTCTATCAGAATAGACCATTTGACATGAAGTTCTGGATCAGTTTTTGAGGATCTGCCTTGACCGACATTCTATTTTGTCCAACTTGACACCGTCTTGTAGGCCCGAGCTGAACATTCATCTGCAATTCATTTGATGAGCATCACCCGCTTATTTTCTGCAAGCGTCCACCTTTTTACACCTGAACCGTTGGCGTAGTAACGAATCATTCAAAAGTCGTTCCATGGCATCATGCTCCATACACAGACTAACATCAAAGTCCCCCGTATTCGCAATTTCCATGACTTGAACTAGGCCATCTATCTTGGGCATCACGCCTTGCACATATCTAGCCAAGTCTCCTGTTCCCAGAAAGTCCACTTCGTAGGTCTTTGCCTCGACCCAAGAAGTGACCAGCGTGTGTTGGCTCCCAACAAAGGCTTGCCACAGACGCTGAGGACCGACCTCGTGGGCGGCATCATGGATGTAGGCAGCCACGGCATCGGGTGTGAAGAGCGACATCATGTGTCTGATGGCACCGGCAGCGGATCCTAGGTCTTCCGAGGCGGCTTCGTCACCGGCTTTCTCAACGTATCCTAGTAGGAGCGGAGAACCAACAAAATTGGCAGGGAGGGGCGGGCTGACGCGATTTCGGATCCCGAGGGTGATGTCCATATAAACACCCCCCTGTGCCCCTGATAACCACGAGCGCGGTTGATCAGGGTCCAGATATGCCCCAGCGTAGCATCAAGTCTGGAAACGCGGAGCGATTTGAGGTTCTCGGGAAGATTTGCCTGAGCGGCATCCTTCATCCGTGCCAGCTCGCCGGCGGAGAAACGAATCTGGGCGTGATCTACGGCTGCGCCCATGTCCCACGTTTTCCAGGGAGGGGGTGTCGATGGGCTCAACTCGGTCCTGCTCAATTCATCTGGCGGGGGCATGGTCGCCTGCGAGTTGGGCTTGACAGCTATCTGATACCCCGGCGCTTCTTCCTCCCACCAGTCGAAGCGGTGCATAGGTAGTGACCGAGCCTTTGCAATCTTTTCTGGGTCAGGCGGGCTTCCGTGACACAGGCCGGCGACCTGGTCCAGCAGGGATGGATTGAAAACCGGCTCCAGAACCTTGAGTTCGCTCGGCTCGGCGTCCTTACCGAGAATGATTCGCGATCGCACCGCCCATAAGTGCATGAAATTCGTCGGAGTAATGGCGTCGGCGAGGGGGTGAGAGATCTTTGCGCTGATGCCGAATCCGCCGCATTTGAATGCAGTCAGTTGTACGGCCATCGCTGGCAAACCCTCGATAGCGTCCAGGGACATTAGCGCGATCTTCGTAGGCGGTAGGAAGTCGCTTTGTGGAAAGCATGAGGCGTCCCATTCCTTCAACCGAGCTGCTCTTTGATCCCGGCTAGGGACGATGCAGTCGAGATTCATGTCGTAGTTGACAACGACCAACTCGACCCCAGGATCATCAAGGGTGCCGTGGACCACCACGGGTCGGCCGAGATGCCACGGAATAATGTCATCTTTGACGAGGTCATCAGTGGCCCACTGAATTTGGCCGACGAAGTGAGGGTATTCGACCAGAGTATGACTGAGTGCATGACTTATTGTGTTGCAAACATCGCTTGGCAATGTCTGCATGACCTGTGGTTTAATATCATATAGCCATATTGCTGCCGTCGGGGAGCATCAATTACGGACAATTTGGAGGTGGTGGGCGAGCTTGACCGACTCTCGGGAAACACTCTCCGATTAGTTTCGATGTGATGAACGGCCGGATTTGCAGCCGAGGTTGGCGCCATTGTTTGTTCTTCTTAACTGGGCACATGTATGGCAGTGGTATGGATGCGAGGAACCGGGGACAATTGAAGACTATTCATGACTTTGCAAGATGCTACATCAAGAAGCCTTATATATGATTCAACCTTTCAGGACTCTTGAACTGCACGGACACGGGGACCGGGGAATGCCAAGAATCTTCATTCGCCAGGTTCGGAGGAACAGTCACTCGGCCCCGTTATGAATCATCCTGTATCATCCTCGGGAGGGGCCAAACCCTGGCTGAGCTCACCGTAACGTTGCCAATCCAACAAGTCTGTGAGTTTAAATAAACATCCAGACAGCACAGTAAGATGAGCAGTTCCCTGTCAATGAAAAGTAAACAGAGAAAAAGCAAGGTGACTTGCAGCAACAACACAGCACGTTAACAGCCTATCCTCCACAATACACGCAGCATCATTCTTCTGCTTTCTCACAAAGAATAGTGACAGTGGTAGCGGAGGGCTTAACTGTTCCACCTGCGGCGTGACTAGAAAAGCACAGGTAACCACGTACAAACCAACAGTGGCATCAAATGGTGGGGTATTATTCCATACGCCAGCGAGTACTGCGCACTAGATAATAGATCACAATCACCGAAGGTGTGCCCGAATTGGCGCCTGCTTATATATTATTTCACAGGAAACTGATTTCCCTCCATCTACAATCCATATACTTCCCACATCTATTCTCCATCCTACACTCATCTCCTATTCAAGCCATTCTTAACGCGTAACTGTTCATCTAAACATCACCGCCATACGCCTCATTATACTGCGGTCATCTCTACAGTTCTCCCTGCTGTAGCTTTCAAGGTCTTTATTACGTATTAGTTACTTATCTGCAGAACCTGTCTCACAACGACGCCCCCATACATATAGTGCTGACGTGTAGACAGTAACGTATGCTATCATCTCTGAATAGGGCGAACAGCCGTTAAGCAAGGTCACCTGTTAGAGCCCGAACATGCCGTGTCTATCACCCCACTATAACGCGTAGATATACTTGAATAACACACCCCCAATATCACCATCTTCAGTATTGCAGACTGAGGGCATCCTGACTGTGTGACCTGCATTATAGTGGTAGAGGAATTAGGGCGGATGCCTGAATCTACATTGCTATCAATGCTTATAGAGAGGCCTTCTTTACCTTTCTTGCGCGTATGAACTCACTCACTAACGGCCAGGCGAAGAACTTCAACCCGCTAAGGCCGCTGGATGTGGAGCTACCCGTGTGAGCCTGCGGCACCGCGGGTTTGCCGCTTAGTATGTAGTAAGGAGACGTCGGGCGAGCTCTGAACACAGATCATAGAGATTGGCACTTGGGATTAGAATCAGGCGGTTTTTACTGTTGTGAAGGATGGATGTGGTGTATGACAACAGGCAGTCGTATCACGTGAGAACGCCTTTTCATCCCATATATAGCTAACTGTGCAGGCACAGAAAATAGGCATAAACGGTGCGCCTAAGGAGTCTACATCTTATCAGTTTCAGTACTACTCTAACTGCATGAAGGTGATGCAAGGAGGAATGCTGAGCCTTCACCCGACCGAATTGATCTTAGAAGCCCCAAAACCAGTGCCCCCAACATCCCGAATGGTTGTGAGTGCGGGCGCTGGGACCAGTCATGGTGAATGCGTAAGGGGCACAGGATCAGTCATCAGCGCTGTTCACAAGAAGACACCAACCTGATGTTTGGAAGAGGCGCCATGTCGGAAGGTGTGATGATTCGGCGAAACGAGTTGATCAATATGCTTAACGTTGATTCTTTGCGCAGCGAGTTTGGTTCTGCAGACTCTCCAAATTGCTTCGCTCAGGGCACGAGTATCTGCACGAAGACAAGAGTCGCTATGGCCATCTAGGCACCGCCATATTGGTTGCACAACTCCAATATTGACCCGATCAATCGAATAGTCAAATACCATGGTCTGTGTCACACGTGGCATGACCAGAGTCTCACACCTGGTTGGATCCTCCCCAATCCATGTCGTCGATTTGCGACATGAATGAGCTGTCTGTTAAACGCTGAGGTAGAATCGCCGTTAAAGGGCAAGTATAAGGCATTTCACGCTATCTAACCGCAGAGAGTCTATGACCGACATATCTTACCTGTGCCAGATGGATTCGGTCAGATGCTTGATCGAAAATTGCAGGCTGTCTCCCGAATCCGTGTTATCCCATTCGCCTGCTGCGAAGAAGACTTCGGAACGCAGCGGCTGTGCTCCTTTGAGAAGGGGGCTGAGTGTGTAAATGGTCCCTCCCCATCCCATTGGTAAAGCATCCCATCTCATTGGCAAAACCTCATCCTTCTAGGTCTCTTGCGGGGAAAACAGACGCTAGTCCAGACATTTTGCAACATTGAGCCCATTCGCGTGAATGGTATGTATGCATGAGCGAGGGCAAAAGTACCAGACACTGCAACCCTCCGTCCAACTAATAATACATGACCTATCATTATAGCCTGTCCCCCCTGCCGGTCTTTCGCCAACGTAAGTCCCAATACCACCCCACAATGCGTATTTGGGTATAGCCAAACTAGTACAAGATGCGGCTATCACTTTAGGGCCACGGGTTCAACCGGTGTCCACCAAGCTGACAAGCCGCGACAGTGGGAGCTCGTGGGTGGTCAGCCATCAGGAACTTGGCTTGCAGCAGTTCATCCGGAATAGGTAACATCTGTCATGTCGCCAACCTATGCAATTCCAGACTGCGTCTCCCACTGGGCGACCCATTTTCGTAATGGTGGTAAGCCTTCACTTCATATGCAGTGCCAACACTGTACTACTAGCGCACCCGTGCGGCACGATAGTTGGGGTCCCATCCATCACTGCTACCCACGATTCCTGCGGTTGAATTTGGCGTCTCCGCGTAGACCGTAGTAGGGAACCGGGGTCACCCAAATGAGCTCAATCCTCTGCTCTTCGACATTGAGAGCTGCCTGCAAGTTGTGAGCCCTCAGCCACTCCACACCGTAGGACGAACCCTAACACTTCGTTATGGGCAATCCACCTCGTGTACCACCATTCATAGGGCTGATGCTGTGCGATATGCAAGACGGGTGTCTGTGGGCATTGCCCGCAAGATGGCACCGCCTTCCTGTCGGAAAGACGGCAGAAGTTGCCTTGCGGGTTGAAGCTATTCTTATCCTTACTCTTTTAGGCATCCCATTGTCATCGTGAGTAAGTAGTGACTATATATCAAGGTTGTTAATTTCGCCATGTTCCAATTTTCTACCCCATCCATCACAACATCAACTTCCGTTTCCAGTCTGATCTTGTTCTCTTTGTCCACTTTCCTAACTGCATAGTCTGGTGTTCTCAATCGTCTTCCCTATTTCCTTGTTGTCTCTTCTTGCATCTGAGTTCTTTCAACTTTCACCTTCAACCTTTTTACCTAGTTCACAATGGCAAAAGTCGGCTCCATCCGTAGTCAATCCAGCTTTTCCGCGGCAACCTCTACCCCTGACCTTAACCGTCGGACTTCCTTTCCTTTCTCATCAACCGACGTCGACCCCATCCACTTTCCTCGGTCTTGGGAGACGGCATGGGAGGCCGCAGGCCAGACCAACTTTGAGCGTGCCCAAGCGTTCCTCTTCTTCTACCGCAGTGACGACGTCGCAATCAACACCGAACTCCGAATCATCGCTTCACACCACAGATACCGAGATGTAGCTTCATTAGCTGCCGCAGTTGGGGAGCGCGTCTTCGGCAGTCGCCACAAGAGCTTCCAGACCAATGCACTGCTGCAGTGGATGCGCTTCATCCTCATCAAGAGTCAAGCACTCTCTTCGACGAGAACCAAGTCTGTGCGAGACTTCTTTTTCGATCCCAGTATTGCCCGCAACCTCGCCCTACTCCCCGAGGACCCCGTTACTTATCAATACCCTGCCTCGCCTCTCAAGGTCGTAATCGTCGGTGGAGGGCCCACCGGTCTCGCATCCGCCATTGCCCTGGCCGAAAAGGCTGGCACAAAAGTCGAGGTTCATGTTTACGAGGGCCGCTGGGCCCAGCAAGCTGGGAGCTCTTTCGTCGGCTACCCACCGACAGCTCGCCGCCGTGACCAGGTCGTTACCCTCCAAGACTCTGTCACCGACCTCATGAGTGACAGGACAAGACAGGCAGTATTTGGTGGATGTCCGGAACGTGTTTGGCCAGGCTCCAGCAACTTGCAGATTCGGAAGCTTGAGGATGGTCTTCTCAGGCGTGCGCAGGACAGCCAGTTCCGGGATCTCATCTTCCTCCATGCGATTCGGGTCAGTAGGGAGAACCTAGCAGACCTCGGCGACTTCCACCTTATGCTTGGTGCCGATGGCGCTGGCTCATGGCTGCGCGGAGCATACTTCCAGGGGCAGGAAGAGGAGGTTGGCAAAAGCTACGCCCTCGGCGTCGCCTTCAACAGGCCCCGAGGGCTTCCTTTCTCGCAGCCCATCAACATCTTCCTCACCATGGGTCAAACTCGGTACCTTCTAAATGCCAGCGACTTCGATGGCACCGGATATCTCAACATGCAGTTGACCGAGACTGAGTGGCACCAGATGGTTTCAGTGGATGGTCACCCCTGCACTTTTGGCCGTCCAAGCTGCCTCAAGGTCAACGGCTGTCTTCCCGAGGGGTTCCAAGAAAACCAAATCTTTGCCCCCTCTCAAGAACCCAACAGCCCTCTCTGGAAGGCCATCCTCGATGGTCTCGAGCTTTACGGCTTCAAACAATGCGAAGTCACCAACATTGTCCGCATTCCCATCGTGGTCCGCAGAATCAATAAGGCAATCGAACGGCTTCCTGAGTGCGACTCATCCGCGCTTCGACGACCCCACGGTCTAGTCACCCTGGCTGGCGATGCTGCGATGACTGTCCACTTCTGGCCTGGCCGTGGTGCGAACTCTGGCATGAAGGCCGGGATTGCCTGGGCCGACGAAGTTGCTCGCGCGCTGATGCACACCCAATTCGTCGGCCTTCAGACCGCGTCTCTGGGACTGTACCACGACTTCCTGCAAAAGCTTCAAGAGCGCGAGCATGGTGGCCGTAGTCTGCCGATCGTCAGGCAGACCGGGGACCCCAACATGATGGCTTGGCTGATGCGCAACGCGCGCCTTATTCCTCAACATGTGGCGATGGAGTGGCTTGTGGGGCAGATGCGCCGCGATGGCGTCCGGATCCAAAAGCGTGAAGACTGGGCTTTCGAGCAGGTTACCAACCTTGAGCCGCAGCTACGAGAGATCTTGGAGAAGATGCACCCGGTAACTCTTCAGGAAATGGCTGCCACATTCCCGTGGCCAACCAGGGAGATGGCTGGGGCCGAAGTGCTGCCTGAGAGGTCTGTCGTAGATGCTTGCTTGAGGCAAGAGGGTGCCAGACAAAAGGACCTTCCGAAGCTCGAAAAGCAGGGAAAGGCAAAGAAGCAAGACAAGAAGAGGAGGAGTGCCGATAATTCGTTCTCCGGGGACGAGATTTCGCCCGCTTTCCTGGCTAGCCTGGCCATTAAAGCTAAGCCGGCTTCCCAGCGAACATCTTGGCGTGCCTTCAGTTTCGGCAAATCTGCGCAAACAGTTCAGTAATTTCGGCTACTTCTTGGCGTTTACAATCGGTTTAAGCTTGGTATCGTCAATCAGGGCATATAGTTTTATGGCGTTGTGGCACCAGGGCGCATCTGCATGGTTGAGCTTGCATTTACGGGCGGAGCATGTGGATATTTTTCAGGGTTATTTTGTATTCATAGCATCGGGAAGCGGGTGAGCCTTTCAGTTATACAACTTGAAATCTGGAAGTAATTTTGATTCATATTTCGAGAAATCAGACAAAAACAGTAAACATATCATTGAAACTAAGTCCTAACAGCTACAAAACAATTGGTGACAAAGCAAAGCATATTCCTTTCCAAGTGGTCCGTTTGCTGCCCACAAGCTGCAACACACTACGCAACAATATTCTTATCGATGTTGTGTAAGTGCAGTGGGAATTTGTACCGACAACTCGCCCCGTTGCAGTCTTCTCGAGGGCACTGATGGCCGAACACGCAATCGGAATCGTTGCAGTCTAGGCCGGAATGGCAGTATGACTGACGGGCAACGGCTCGGAGAGCCTGCAATTCTTTTGTACTCAGAGGCAGTCCGTGCTCATGAGAGCATTTCCCCCACGCCTCTTTGTAGGGACATTTGCCGGTGAGATGGAAGCTGTTACACATCTTTTTGTGCTTCATGATGAAAAAGTCTTGCTGCGAACAATTGACTGGGGGGTCGACACGCTGGCCGGCCTTATTCCGGTAAACTCTCCCGGTAGGAAGTGTCAAGGTGCCCGTCGAGCGAGGTGTCTGAGATGAGCCTTGCGCCGAATATGGCAAGGCAGGCTTTGCGGCAGCCGAGGCGTAGTCTGGTGACGGGGTTGGAGGAGGCGTGATGTAGTCCGGCACCTTGCGCTTGGGGTTGATGAGCTTTTTTCGTCTAAAGACCTTATCGAAGGAAGCGACACGGAATCGATCTCTGATCTCAGCCAACTCTTTGGCAAAAGGGGGCCCCTCGACCAGGATGACCTTCTTCAGAACCTCATCGGTCTCGAGGTGAGATCCCAAGAGGCGGGCGTACCCGCTGTCAGCTGAAGCACCGAACAAAACATGCCGGCAATGTACGTCGGCTACGCCAAACTCAAAGTTAACTGCGGGATATCAGTTTCTGGTCTCAAATATCATATGAATCTTGAAGTTACGACCTTTCATCTTCTCGTCTGCGCACTCTTTACCATTTCCCGCGTCAACAAATTCGCACATAGCATTCGTCATGTTGAAGCCTCTCACAAACTCGTCAAGGACACTTGGACTGGGGATCGTGTCCAGCTCTGTGTACGTCTTCGCTAGGCCCTTCATATTGGCGAAAACACGAATGATGAGTTTCAGGTGAGGGGGCAAAGAAGGATCAACCGACTTCAGCTCTAAAGCCACTGCCTTTCTCAGAAGGCCTACTGCTTTTTTGCCCCCTTCTAGACCCTGTTCAATGAGATCGTCTATGAACTAGTTATGAAAAGTAAGCAAAGCTAGCTATGCCAATTGACCTGAAGAGCCTACTTACCGGCATGCAATCGCCATCAATCAGAGCTAGGGCAAAGCAATGTTTTCCCTTGAGAAGTCAACCCTTGCAGTACGTCCAGGAATCAGGAATGCATTTTACCTTCTCGATTTTCAACTGGTTCACTTGTTCCTTGTGAATGTTCACGGTATCACACATCGATTCGACGAGCAAACTCTTGTTCTTGAGCTCTGATTCAGCCACAGACAGATCTTCAGTAAGTTTGCTGATGTGGATGAACAAATCCTAGACGTGGGATGATCAGCATCAAAACGAATTGAACCCGTTTTTTAGTAGCTTACCGCAATGAGCTTCGTCTTCTGGTCCTCTTGCGCTTTGCAAAGCTCCCATCTATCCTTCAGCAATGGCAATCGAAAGTCAATGGTCGTCATCTTCGAGCGATACAGGTTGATATTCTGGGGTTTCCAAGTGGCGTGATAGCTTCGATTGAATCAGACATAAAATGGTCTTGGAGAACAAAGATGGAGCTTTTCATGAAATACCCGTTTCCTTCAATTGAAGCGATCCTTTTCTCTTATCATGTGCAACCCCGAAGACTATAGACGCCCAAGGCAAACTGGCTGTGTCGCACAAGATGCAGGCTAGCCAATGGCCAGAAAGGAAATCGCAGTCTTGAGGCCAGGGCCGAACCAACAGCACTGCCGCGTAGGCTGACACCCTCCAATTTGAGGCGGGCTGCATGTTGGTCGACATGCGGCCTCCAACGGTTGGTTGCGCTGTTTTGTCGAAGTCTGCCTTACGTTGGCACGGTCTTGCATTGTCGTGCAGGCAAAAGAACTGGTCGGCAGAGGTTTGCACTGGATAAAGACCTGGAATCCTGGCTATGCATCATAAGCCGGCCGAAACTGCAGACCACTTATCGCTCAATGATGCCTGTTTTGCAGCCATTGTTTTTCCTCAGGTCAGTCAACGTACGACCGACTAGTTGGTTTGGCCCATCATCTTATCCGCTGATCTAATGCAAAGTCGAAAAAGAGCGGTTTACCCGGCTGCAGATCCTTCCTAAGTTATCTCCTTGCAGCAGAATGAATAAACCGATCATCTCGAATAATCGATGTTGGATCGCCGATTCGTATCCGATTTGTACCCATCACCTCACTATCAATTGCCGAGCGAAGCCGTGTCACCTAGTTCTTTCCCCCTAAGCTACAGAGAATGTTGACTTGCATTCAAATATTTATTCCAATTGCTTGCGTTACTCTTTAGTTTGATAGCGTTCTTTCACGGATGATGGCTCACTTCTTATCGTGTGCACATAGTGATCGTTATTGTAGACACTTATTACACATAACCAGACAGGAAGGAGACTTCTATTCGTGTCCAAAATTCTTCCTGGTTGGTCAGACAAAGAAAAACAACAGGAATTCAGAAGGACCGGCTGAGACTAGCGATACGCCGGTTGATGACAGGAGAAGCCGAAGCAATAGTCACCTACCTACTAGGCCATATTGAGCGCGGAGTGGTTGACCCAGTTTCGGCGTCCATGCTCCGAAACCCGGAGCTACCCTCCGACAGGGCACAATGCTTTCAGTGAAAATTCCAGCGGTAAATGATGACTCAACAATGTGTGGCTCAGGCATGCACAAACATTACTTTGTGATATTATGATGGGCGAAAATCAGACTTACGGATCCGAGTCCGGTTTTGTTTGCCTCCCATCCGACCGACCTCGAGCCCAGCGATCTCGGCCTTCTTCCCGTCCGCCGCGAAACCGGCGCCGACACAAAGGGATCCATGCTCGATGCACCCCACGCCCGGGCGCCCGTCTCATCCCCGTTACTTTTTGATTTTTTTGCACATAGGCATGACCTCCATTCCGAAGGCTAGACAATGTTAGATAAGGAAGCCGCAGCTTCTGTGGAGCACCAGAGGTCGCCCTTGTCCAATATCATGCCTGATTTCAACCCGAAGTGGAGGGGATAAGACGCAAAAAGCTGCAGGTCTTCCCCGCTGCGGAGACGCTCCGCTAGCACAGATTTCCAAAGATAGGGTCTAAAGGGAACTTTTCCGGCTGGCCTTTTGTCTAAGAATCGTGGACGATACCATTACAGCCATGAGTACTGCTTTTGGTGGCGGGAAGGCTTAGTCTGGAAAGCTTGCGTTGTGCTGCGTCCCTAGCAAGGTGCCTTTACCGCGTTTTATGACTGTGTATGGCTACCATTACGTACCTGTGCTACGGAGGCGGTGGCTACCTTGATACCGGAACAGCAGCATTTTTGGGTGCGTCGCGTATTCTTAGGTGAAATACCTGTACGGTGAAATTAGTGCCCGACTTCGGATCCGCAAAGCCATGTGGGTATGCGGCCGAGTTTTTACCAACTGCCTCGCGCTTATATACGGACATGCCCCCCCTTCAGCTCCGGATCAGTTCAAGATTGGTTGTTCGCTTGGTGGACAAATATTCCCTGGGCAAGACCAGTTCCTCTTTCGTTGGCTGTCAATTTTGCTCACGCCAAAGTCATTTAGTTGGACTTCAGTTGTTGATACAGCAAGACCCATGCAGTACAGTGGCTTCTGTCTCATGTCGGAAACAAAGTCTTCATCGACCCGCTCATCATGTCTGAACACACATTGTCAGAAGTGCCCACAAGGAATGACGAATTGCCGCCGGACCTGTTGGCGCTGAAAACATCCAACGCCGAGAAGGGTGTCAACATCATCGCGCAGACCCCCAGCCGACCGTATTCTTATCGTGAGGATGAGACAGTGTACGATCGTTTCACACCCGCCCACAAGGCATTGATCACAGCCATCGTCTCATTTGGCGGTCTCGCCATCAACCTGGCGGCCCTACTAGTGTTGTCGGCCCTGCCCGAGGTATCGGCTGCATTCAACACATCAGGGACCGTCATCAACTTTTCCAACGCCCTATTCTTGTTGATGATGGGCATTGGTGTTCTTTTTTGGGGTCCGTTGAGTCAGGTGTATGGTAGAAAATGGGTAAGCACAACCACTTATGTATATCCCGATCACCACCTTCTGTGCCATAGCTGTAGCCAAAAACTTGGACAACTGTGTTCGTCTGCTCTCCTTCAGTCGGCCGAACTAATTATCCTAGATTTTTGTCATATCGGCAGTCTTATTCTGCGCCTTCTCGTTCGCGACTGGGGTTTCTCCCAACCTTCCAGCGTTCTTCATTTTCCGGTCCATCACTGCATTCGCTGGAACTTGTTTTCTTGTAGTCGGGTCAGCTTGCCTGAGCGATGTGTATCGACCGACTGAGCGCGGTACCGCTTTGGGATGGTTCTTGGGTGGCACCCTGATCGGCCCGGCCCTTGGGCCGTTCATTGGAGGCGTTATCATAACATTCTCAGCGTGGCAAACTCTTTTCTGGTTCCAGGGTGCCATAGGAGGCGTCGCCATGGTCTTGTCCATTGCTTTTCTCCCGGAAACCACCCACGGAAAGTGGTCAGAAGAGTTGGAGGGCATGACGGTGAAAGAGAAGTGCGGTCAGATATGGGAGTGGGCGAACCCATTCCGGGTCATTGCTTTGTTCAAGTACCCGAAAATCTTCATTGTGGTAAGCCTTCATTCCTTTGAATTTTCAGCGACCGCCAATGGTTGGATTTGGGCTCCTGAGTCACAGCTGGAACGGAAAGCGGCATTGTGTTCTTCGTTGTGACTTGATTTGATCGAGTGGTTGGACAACGTTGTGAGGCCCTGACCTTTGTGCGTTCGTAGCTGACCAAAGGGATAGGGAGTTGCTGCATCTTCAATGATGTGGAACATGCAAGTTCTCCTGACACCGGTGCGATACGTCATAAACCCAAGGTTCCATCTCACCTCTCCGTTGCAGTCGGGGTTCTTCTTCCTCGCACCCGGAGCAGGTTACTTTGTCGGAACTTTCTTCGGCGGAAAATACGCCGATAGAACCGTCAAAAGATGGATTACCAAAAGGGGGAAGCGTGTACCCGAAGACCGACTTCGGAGCTCGTTTATAGCAATGGGAGTAGTCATTCCCGCTAGCATCATCATTTATGGATGGGCGATTGACCAAGCCAAAGGCGGCATCCCTCTCCCCGTTATCTGCATGTTCGTGCAAGGTATTGCTCAAATGGTTTGCTTCCCTTCCCTCAATAGCTACTGCTTGGACGTCTTCCGCGATAGAGCGGCAGAAGTTATGGGTAAGAGATTCAGCTTCCCTTATCACAAAGGCCTTTGCTCACAGCTGAAATAGCCGGTAACTATTTTATACGGTACACCTTCGCTGCTATTGGGACGGCAGTAGTCCTCCCGGGCATCGACGGAATAGGCGTGGGTTGGTTCTCAACTGTGAGTGCTCTGTTCGTTGCGGCCTCGTGCGTTGCTGTCTGCTGTATTGTCATCTTCGGCGCAGAACGAAACAAGGTGGAAGAAAAATCAGGACAGGCTTGAAAGACTTGGGCAAGTCGATGCCATTCAAGAAATTGAAACTAAATTTCCAGACTCATTTGATCATCGGTACTCGGTCTATCAATGATCCTTATGCAAATAGCCTATAATTACTCTAGAAGGAAATGCGAAGTCAAAAACAAACCTAAAACCATTGGCAAGCCTCTAATAAATGCTGCGCTGGTGACTGATCACCCATGGAGAGCGCGATTATGTTAAACATGAATTATTTTAGACCGGAGCACAGGTAGAAGTGATACATCTCTGCTGGGACTTTTCATGATGGACTTTTTGTTACATAACAGCTTAGGGTATGTACCCATCTATTTGACATGTTCATCATCAAAGCCGCACCAATGTCAAATAAAAGGCGCAATTAGCTTGTGGGCCTGTTGTTTGAACAGCCTGATGAACTTACCCCATCAGGGATAGCCTTGACAACAGGGCGCACATTAAGAGGCCGCACGATAAAGTTACAGTGACCATTGATTGGTCACAGACTAACCCCGATAAGCTGGAGTTTAGATGCCTGTCTTGGAATTGAAGTAGTACTGCCGACGTGTCTTTCAGAACCACTGATTTGACCGGACTCGCATATAAAGCTGTTCTGGCGCAAATGATGGCAGCCCTACGAAACGGAGCGTTTTTACAAAGAAGTCTAGCAGCCAGGCTATTGGGCCACCTAAGATCGTCAACCATTCATTCATCGAGCAACAATCCGGCCTTCTCTTACGCTACTCACCTCGCCATTCGTTTACCGCTTCATCACAGACTATTCTCATCTTCGACGCCAACAACCATGGCAAAGTCTGCGGAGAACCAGGAGATCAAACCGCCGGCGACATCTGTCAGACTAGCCACCCTTGGAGACGCCACAGCGATCGTTGAACTTGGTGTGCACGTATTTTCGGTCACGTTCGGTCATTCGGTAGAGCCACATGAGCTGCAAGCATTTCTCGACGAGTCCTATAGTCTTGAGGCGATCACAAAAGATCTCGAAGATCCTAATAAGGACACCATCTTAGCAATTGACCCAAAAGGCGATGTCTTAGGCTTCGCCATGCTCACTCGGGGCACGTCCGAGCCGTGTCTGAGCCACCTCGCCGGGCTCGTTGAGCTGCAACGCATATACACGTACCCTAAAGCCCACGGCACGGGTGCCGGCAAGCTCCTAGCCGACAGATTGGAAGATATGGCTAGGGATCAGGGGTTCGAGCACATTTGGTTGGGTGTCTGGCAAGAGAACCACCGGGCGAGGAAAGCATATGAGAAGTGGGGGTACAGGGCATGCGGCACCCATGACTTTGCTGTTGGTCCAGTGGTACAGACTGATGACATCATGGTGAAAAAGCTTTGAATTCAATGATACAGGCTATGTGGTACAGATTGTTTCCGGAGTGTGAGTGGAGTATTGAATCGATTGTGCCCAGACGAGCTTCTTCCAAACATGTTGAGCATGAGATGCGAAAGAGGAATAGAACGGAGTTTAGACATGAAGACATTAGGTAGATAGCGAATTCAAGGGAAAGTTGTCGTGGATAAAATAAATTCAAAGTGGCGAGTTATTTGGCCAGATATTTCAAAGTCGTTCTCCCCATATTTCAAGGGATGTAACATATCCTGGTTCGCAAGTATCTACAAGAGCCCATCTTTCACAACTTTTTCCAGTCGTATTCCAAACTCCAGGCGTAGGCAACTCGATAGACATCTTCTTCATGCCACCATTTCCCAATCAGTTGCATGCTCACAGGCAACTTTGTCCCGGATCCTGCCAGAGGGCCTTCCTGTATCGGTAGCATGCCGATCGACATCGCCAACACTGGGTGCCCGGACTGGTTGAAAGGTGCGGTGTTGGCGGTGAGTCCAACTTGCTTTCCAATCTTCTCCAAAGGGGATGCATCGTAAGGGGTGTGAGAGTTGGCGACATAAGGCAAGTTTGGTGTCACGAGAATATCATGATGCGAAAGGGCACGATCGTAGTCATCGCGGAGCTTCCGACTGAGATTCGTTGCCTTGCCAAGTAGTCCCGGAAACGCATCTTGCGCATAGACACCGTTGAGGTAGATGTTTTTGGTGGAGACGTAGGCGTTATCCCACTGGCCCTGCGTCAAGGTTTGGAACTTCTCTGTCAAGTCGTTCATGGCGTAGCCCCGTCTGCCAAAGGTGAGGTTTCTCTTTGCGAGGTATCCCCCTGCCTTGCTGATGGCGGTCCAGATAGCCGCACCTTTGGAGTGAAAGGGGATTGACACTTCCTCGACGATTGCTCCAAGCTCGCGAAATCCCTGAATCGCGGCCTCGACACACAACCTGACCCGCGGTTCAACGGATGGTTGATTCATCCCTTCTGCAAGGATACCAATTCTCATGCCTGACAGATCTTTCGGATTCTCCAATTTGACCAGATTCTCATAGTACTTGGGGACCTTGTCCGGTTTGGGTGCAGGAAAGGACCTGTCATCGATGTTGTCGTTCCCTGCGATGACCTGCAGCATCAATGCGTTGTCGAGCAACGTTCGTGTTATAGGCCCAACATAGTCGTTGGTCGGCTCATTGGAGCCGCACGCTGTGTAAGGTACTAGTCCAAACGTTGGCTTGAAACCGTACAGGCCACACCAACCGGCAGGGACGCGGATGGAACCTCCTTGATCTGCACCCAGAGCCATATCGACGTCTCCGTTGGCAACGAGGGCGCCGGATCCACTCGAGCTACCGCCACTGCTGTAGCCCTTTGCGTAGGGGTTGTGAACATGGCCGGTTGATGATGAACTGCTCGTCGCTGAATGACACATGTTTTCGCAAACGGACTTGCCCTCAATGATCGCCCCTGCTTCGAGGAGCCTCGTTACACAAGTCGCATCTGTGTTCTAATGATTAAGGTAAATGAGCAACCATCCGACGGCCCATTGAGTGTATTGGACTTACCGGAACATAATCTTTGACAAAGTCGGTACCAAGAAGCATGGGTACGCCTCTTACGGCTATGTTGTCCTTGATTGCAATTGTTTTGCCGGCAAGTAGGCCACCCTTCTTGGTCTTGTCTTCCACACGGCATCTCCATGCCCAGGCTCCCAAGGGGTTCTCCGATGCCTTGGGAAATTTGATGTCTTCTCTGGGAAATCTCTCCTCGTCTACCGGTGGCACATAGTCTACGGAAGAAAGTGTCAGAGTGTTACGGCAGGTTACGGGTGGTTCACATACCTGGGATTGACATTAGTTCCGCAACAGACTCGTGGAACACGGCAAGAAGTCTTTGATAGTCATCTTTCTCTTCTTTTTTCACAGAAACCCCAAGTGTTATCAAGCTTTCATCAAGAACTCTCCCATCTACCGGGTTAGTCTTTGCCACTTCCAAGGAAAAGACAGACATGATGTTGTTGTGCCTTGAGTGTGACGTTTCCGAATTGAAGATTTATCATTTGTTTTTGTAAAAGATTAAGTGAATAGGTCTTTACCTGAAAATGAACATCCACGTGAAGCCTATCAAGACCATTCCCAACGTCGGAGCCATACAGTACGGGTAATCATGAGAAAGCAATCTGCATGTTACTGGGATTCTTATCGTTGCCTATCTCCAAGCCGGTTAATGGGTATCAGCGGCAGCTTGGCGCATTCGATAACAATCCCAAAGCATCGGAGGAAACGAACCGATGCCCGAGCATGCAGCTTGAGCATCCCCGCCACTAACTGCCTTATCTCTGGAAGCATCGCTCCACTGTCCCATGCACTCTGTAGTAAAGCCGTCACAATATGGTAACGGCAACATGGCTTCAGCAATGACTGTCTCGATGCCGATCTATTTGTTTTGCCAATCATACTCTGGCATTTCCTAGCCTGCGCATTTCAATTCAAATATCGCCTGCGTATCCGTGGCTTCATCTTCCACAAATCATCACATTCGCGTGTGGCTTTCCGAATCCGCTGTTAACTTCAAAACGTAATCAAATATCACCTTGCACTGCCCAGCATGGTTCATGTTGAAGAGAAACTTCAGATACCTCGTGACTTTGAGGGTGAGTCAATACTGCTACGGGTTTGGCTGCAAGTACTGAATCCCATCCCCAAGGGTTCGGCGAGGAGGGGTTTGACCCGAAATGGCCCAATGGTGCTCGCATTGCAGTATCATTCGTCCTCAACTACGAGTAGGATTCTATCTGTACCTGCAGAAATCTCCGAAGCTGATAAAATTCCTAGGGAAGGGGGTGAACGTAGCATCTTGGATGGTGATGCGTTCTCGGAACCATACCTATGGGAAAAGGGAGCATCCGGAGGCTACAAAGAGGGCGCTAGGTACTTGAACGCCGAACAGGATTTCGAATACGGAAGTCGTTCAGCGTCATGGCGTCTCATCCGGCTCTTCAAAGAGTTTGGGTGGAACTTCACCACCTATGCCGTGGCATACGCTCTTAAGCGCAACCCAACCTTTGCAAAAGCGCTTGTCCGGGACGGACATGAAATTGCCTGCCATGGACTCAGATGGTTAGATATCTGGAATTACTCATTGGAAGAAGACAAAGAGTACATCAAGCAAAACATACTGATGTTGAAAGAGGTTTCAGGCGAGATGCCAGTCGGCGCCTATTTTGGCCGCGGAACGCCCAACACGCCATATTTGTTCCCGGAGGTCTGGAAGAGCCTTGGGGGTGAATTTCTGTGGTCTTCGGAATGCTACAACGACGATGTCCCTTACTGGCTCGACTTGCCTTGGGAGGAGGACTTGCCAGAGGACAAGAGGGAGGGAATGCTGCTCATCCCTTACAATTATGATTGTAACGATGGGAAGTTTCACATGTCGCCAGGATTTGGCAGCTCCGTCGCCGAAACATACGAGCAGTATTTGAAGAACACTTTCGACTGCCTCTACCGAGAGGGTGGCAAGATGATGAACATTCCTTTGCATACGCGCATCATCGGCAAGCCGGGCAGGTCGGAGGCATTGAGGAAGTTCATGAAGTACGTTGCGGAAAAGGAAGGAGTATGGGTTACGACGAGAAGAGACATTGCGAAGCACATGAGATCCCATTTCCCATATAAGCCTAACAGGGCATGGATGAAGGGTGCATGAAGTTTAATTTGACTCGTGCTATATGGGACCAATGATATGCGGCATCACTGGTGACATGGAAGGAACATTTTAGACGGTATTTCAAATCTGATACAGCCTTGGATTGAGTTAGCTTTCATTATCACATCATATGTCCCTGATTCCCTCGACATAAGAATTGAAGCAGTATACTGATGAAGGAGTGAGACGTAGCCCTACACGTTCGTCTTCATAGGATTCTCTGAGCATACAAGCTTCTCACTATGCCCTAGGTAATCCCAACTGTTCGGCACCCAAACATACTTCCACGATCCTCCGTTCTGTGCCAAATTGGCACATCAGAGAAGAAAAAGCGTCCTATCTAGGGAAAATGAGTTTCGAGAACCAAGGAAATTTTTATATTCAGAAAAAGAAGCAAGTACAGCCGAGATGCACTATTACTCTCCATATCCCTGTCAAAGAGCATGCCCCTTGCCCACAGAGTTTATTCCAGAACCTTTCTCGACACCCTCAATACCTGTATCATCAATAACTGAGAAGACTCCACGGATCGTTTCAATGCCTTCTCCCGGGAGAAACCCTTCCGTGGCCGCCATGCTCTCGAATTCCATCGACATCTCCGAGTCCAGTCTCGTCGGAAAGACTTGTACTGGCCATATAAAACAAGCCGTATAGTACACCAAGGAGCCCATGAAAAGAGACAGGAGAAAGCCGAGTTTGTACATGTTCTTACTCGCCTGGTTGACAGAGTGCTGGTCCAGGTTCCCTGCAATACCATGTACGGTAAAGATGACGCCAGAGAGCCACGCCACGACAGCTCGTAAGTTCCATCCCTTGTAGTATGTATACAGAGAGCTTTGGGTCTTGGTGTAAAGGCTTGGAACGTGTAGATTGCCTCGTCGTATGATCCAGTAATCGACGATCATAATCTTCGAACTCTGTCAGCATTTTAAATCTTCTGTGGCTGAACAATCAAAGACCACTTACCCCACAGGTAGGCATTAGGAAGACAGTGTATGAACCCAAGAATGTGAGGAAAGAGCTCGCGCTGGAGATTATCTTCCATGGCACACAAAGAGGCGCAAGAAGGGCGCAAATAACCTGACCTCTAACGATGTTGATGTACCTCGGCCAAAGACCAGTGACGTCGGCACCGACCGGCAAAGAGTTCGAACCGGCATTGGTCGCAATGACAGCAAGGATCATTCCCTTGTTGTGAAAGTCAGCAATTGTCAATTGAAAATACCGTACGGAGTTGTCTTACCGCCGAAGCAAAGAACATTCCAGCTCTGGCTCCAGGACCCCAGTATTCTGTCAGTATGGCATTGTACAAGTCCCAGACGTTCCAATAGCTCTTTCCAAGAAAGCCAGACGCCGCACTGGTTGTCGCACAGCTCAGAAACATAACGAGCACTTTGCTGACCAATATCCCTATCGCCTGCGACCAAGTCGCTTGCGAGGGCCGTGTGGCATACCGAGCAACGTCAGGCTGGTTTACCAATATTGGACACAGTGCAGCCATGACACTATTGATGGCTTGAATCATCGGCCAGACCAAAGCGCCACCCCTCAAGGCTTTGCCGCCGAAGTCGAAATTCCCCAAGCTTCCTCCGTTCATCCGGACGGCCCATCCAAGGACGCCGAACAAGCCTGCTGTCGTTGCGACGGATTTGACGACAAAGAGGTGTCTTAAGATGGTTGGGTGAATGAACATCACTGGAAACTGGATAAGCCAGAAGATAAAGAAGGCAAGCAGGTTCTTGGACGAGATCCCAGCGCTAGCCGGCAGTCGGTTCGGGATGTTGTCCCAACTGGTCCCAAAAATGGCCCGCAGCGCCACTGAAGTGAGCATGCCTCCATAAAATGACTGAGTTGCAAAGTAAATGACAGCAACAGACGCGCGGACAATGATGAACAGCTTTGCGCCGCTCACACCTGCGGCAGCGCGAACGTAGACAGGGAAGCCCACATGGTACTGAGTTGCACCGCGGGAGTTGAGGATAACAACGAGGCTGAGAATGGCGGAACCTATCACGGCGGCAAGCATGCCATGCCACCATTGCTTTTCATGGTAAGTGGCTAGATTCAAGACAATAGAGACTTCCTAGCTTACAAGACCAATCGAGATCAGGGTTGCTCCAAGGTTGTACGAGCTCGGTGAGAATGTTTGAGTCAAGTAATAGGTGAAAAAGTGCAAAGCTGTCCACTTGCGGTGTTCTATGTGGAGATTAGCTGCGATCGCTTGCCTTCCGTGAATCCAATCTGAATAAGGAATTGAGATACCAGGTGGAGTTGGAAGCAAGTCCTCATTGAAGTAAGCTGCTCCCCGTTCCGGGGCCTCCTTGGTCTGAATGAACCTCTTGAACTCTTGTTTAGAAGAGACGGCTCTTCTAAGCCTTGTCATTCTCAACATTGCTTTGGTTTATGAAACAGATATGCAGGATGATCACTTCTCCTATTAAAGGCTACATGTAGCAGCGTATCAATTAATTTACAGTAACTGAAGTTCCAAGTCTACAATATACTAGAGATACCACTATATATGGCTTTAAGTAGCAACAGTCTGTTAATCCTATCGCTTTGGCTTGCCATCCACACATAGCGTCAACCTTCATCACTGTTGCGATACTCTGATAAGAGCCCGCCAATTATGGCTTCGAATAACTTGTATCCATGCGCATTCCTCTTGGTAACCAGGCGAAGTCGAGACTAGTCAGAATACAATGCGGAGTCACAACGGCCTCGGACATCCGCTGCGGTTGCTGACGATCCGCCGATGCATGATAAGCCCAATTGTGGAGACATTCGCTTCAAAATGTGCCGAACCCCTTGCAAGAAAACATGACATGTTGACCCATCAACAATTCTCCCCAACCGGTTTCGCCGATTGCGGAACCGAGATCAAGCCGAAGGACCAATCTCAGTTTGACGGCGGCGCTCCTAGTCTTGGCTGCTTCGAACCAAGGTACGCACGCGTACAAGGTCCCATGGCTCTTACAACGACAACGCCGGTATCCGCTCTCACCTGACTCACCTGGTAAATTTTTGTTGCACTGCGATCTCCCCAGCAGTCCTTATCCCGACTTTATCACTTACTTTGGTTCAAGATACCTCCATTGTTGCCGTCAACGAATGCTGCATTATCTTATCAGATTGATAGTCAATGAACATTGAAGCATGACGGCCGATTTACGGGTAACCGCGGCCGAAAAGAGCCTCCATGATCAGACCAATCTCCTGCCCTTCAAAAAGCTGCTCGTGGTCACGGGAACTCTTGCACTCACGCTGTTCGTAACATTTATCGACCAAAATGGAATCAGCGTCGCATTACCTACCATTGCCGCCGATCTCAACGCGGAGGACACCATCTCATGGGCTGGTACCGCGTCTCTCGTTGGAAACACGACATTCCAGATGCTCTACGGGCGCTTTTCCGACATCTTTGGCCGTAAAGCCGTCTTCCTATGTGCCATTGGGCTTCTGTCCCTCGCCGATCTACTATGCGGACTTTCGCAAAGTGCGACCATGTTCTACATCTTCCGTGCCATCGCAGGCATAGGCGGAGGCGGCATATCAAATCTTGTCATGATCATTCTCTCGGACGTTGTCACTCTTGAGCAAAGAGGAAATTACCAGGGTATGACTGGGTCAATGGTCGGACTGGGCAGTGCCGTGGGGCCTTTCCTTGCTGCCGCCATTGTCGAGAAGGCGACATGGAGAGCCTTTTTCTGGATGCTCTCACCATTAGGGCTCATTGTTGGGGTTATCTCATACTACCTCTTGCCATCTAAGCCTTCAGATGATGACTTTATGACGGGCGTCAAAAAAATCGACTATGCAGGCTCTCTCACCTCCTCGTCTGCGGTCCTTTTATTATTAATTCCTATCTCTGGAGGCAAGTTCAACTGCAGCCCTTCTCTCAGGCTGTGAGGAAGCGGCTGTTCATTTACTTACATATCTTAGGTGGTGCATACTTCCCATGGAACTCAGCAATGGTCATTAGTATGCTCACAATTGGCGCCATTTCTCTGGTGTCTTTTGTGTTTGTCGAGTGGAAGTTTGCAAAGCTCCCGATGATGCCAGGTAATAACATCATAAAACCCCCCTAGACATTTGTTTTTGGGGGCCACTGACTCACTTGAAACAGTTTCAATTTTCAAGAACAAAGTAATTACTGTTCTGTTGGCACAGAACTTTCTACTTGGTGCAGTGTATCAATCATATCTATACTACGTCCCGCTTTATCTCCAGAACGCCCATCAGTATTCAGCCATCCAGTCTGCTTCGATCCAAGTTCCACTTGTGATATCGCAGGCCGTGGTCTCGATTCTTTCTGGCCAGTATATTTCTAGAGTTCATCGTTACGGGGAGGTCATTTGGGCCGGATTCGGGCTATGGACATTGTAGGTCAAAGCCTTGGCTGTTTGACGCATGATTCCGATGGCTGACAAACGGCACAGGGGAGCAGGCCTGACCTTGATATACGATTCTCACACCAAGCCGGGAATCATTGTTATTCCGCTGATCATCATCGGGATGGGCATTGGTCTCATTTTCCAGCCGACACTTGTGGCTCTTCAGGCGCATTCTTTAAAGTCCCGTCGAGCAGTAATCGTTTCTAATCGAAACTTCTTCAGATGTGCGGGTGGTGCTTGCGGCCTCGCTATATCTGCAGCAGTACTACAAGCAACGCTGCGGGCACACCTCCCACCAGAGTTCAAATACTTGTCAAGCAGCACCTATTCGATACCAAAGCTTAACGAGCAGGACATGGCCGTAGTTCTGGAAGCATATATGGCAGCTAGCCGGGCTGTCTTCATCTTACAAATCCCGCTGATCGGTCTATGTCTAATCGGTTGCTTGTTTGTTAAGGATCGAGGTTTGAAGCCGATAGATGACGTAGAGCCTACAGAGACTACCAGTGAGATTCGAGACGAAGAAGTGGGAGCTTCACGAGAGAAGAGTGCGCGTAGGGATGATGGTGAAACTGGCGGGCAGATAATGGAACCCTCTGCCAGGGCTCCGTGATACTGAGAACCAACTCGGATTCAATGTTCATGGGTTTGACAGTACAGAGAACAATGTGAAGTTCAAGATAAAGACATCGGGTCACGATTCGAATTTCCAAAGAGCGTAGGAGAAAAGTAGTTGATTTTTAGTATTATTCTACAAAGCAGAAAGACGGCTAATAGATACATATGGTTTTACATATAGACACTTTAAGTTAGCTCGAGGTGTCTTTGCAAATGTAATTGCCATAACCGCCTTCCCGACTGGAATTATGCGTGCTTCAAGGCGTTTTGTTGGTTGAGGTATCTGTTCGTTGTCAAGTATGAGTTTGGTATCGCGTTTATGTTAATAAGACTGACTTCATCCAGTTTATACTGAATATGGGCATTATACTCTATACCCGGACGACAAAATAAGCTACGCTGATACTTTGGAGTTGTCACTAAATATAGCTCTGATGCAGACACAAACTCAAATATTCTGACAGCACTGCGATTTCTGTGCCCATTTATCCGCGATTGCATTACGTTAATTGGAAGATGGCTTTCGGTTATGTGACAATGCACTATTTTCATGCACTTTTTGGTCTTACCGATCAATGTCACTGGAAAGCCCTTGATGGAAGAGCGACACAATCCACACAAAACCTCGACGTGAAAACCAATGACTAGTGAGGATGCCTTGAGAAAGTTTTCTAAACACAAAGCCCCACGGGTGTTGCATGACAATGAGGGGCAAGGCCGCAGACCCGGGAAACCGTAACTAAACCGTTGATTCTGAGTTGATTCTGAGTAAGTTTTGACAAGAAACCAGAACAAACTGGGGCTTACTGCTGCGTGATCCAATGAGTGGGAATTGGGGTATGCAACCCTTCTCAGTCCGTAGTCACATAAATCGCAGCTCTTATAGCGCCAATCATGGGAGCACTGGATACGTTCGCGGCCTTCGTGCGACGTATCGCGGATAACAGTTGCCCCAACAGCAACATTGCCGCAATGCCACTTTCACGAAATGATTCCCGGTATTAGTTACTATCTCGCTGACCGCAAGTTCCTACTGTTCCTTGATTGACCACTAATGTACAGTTTGCAAGGCGCTTGGTTCATCACGACGCTGCTAGGTACACAACAATAGCGACACAGTTGGAAAAACACAGTACAAGTCCACAGCATATGGTGGATATATCTACGTACATAGCGTGACTGCTTTGCGGGGTTGCTGTGTCAGCCGCTGACGTGGCAGGATCTTCTCTCTTCAACTTTCCTGTCTTTAAATCAATCAATGGCCTATGCATCCATAGCACCTTTGTTGTTTCGCCAATAACTAGCCACATCAGCTGCCTCGTTTGACACCAATGCGTCTCCTAACCACCTCAGACGACGATGAGCTCATTCTCGTGGAGCGCGTTGGCAGCGAAACCGAACCATATGCGATCCTTTCTCATACTTGGGGTAGAGATACTGACGAGATTAGCTACAAAGACTTCGTAGACGGCCGATACAAAACTAAGAAGGGCTTTCTAAAGCTTGAGTTCTGTCGTAAAAGGGCTGCCTTCGATAATCTCAAGTACTTCTGGGTGGATACTTGTTGCATCGATAAGTCGAGCAGCGCAGAGCTTACAGAAGCTATCAACTCTATGTACCGATGGTATCAAAGGGCAACCAAATGCTATGTTTTCCTCTCAGACGTCACCATTACAGCCGACCATGGGAGCGATGCACCAACTTCGCGGGAAGCCCTGCGAAATAGCAGGTGGTTCAAGCGTGGATGGACATTGCAGGAGCTAATCGCACCAAACATCGTTCAATTCTTCGACTCAAATGGGATACCACTCGGAGAAAAGCAATCCTTATGTCAGGACATACATGAAGTTACGAAGATCCCTCTGGATGCGGTCAAGGGCCATGGTCTCGAGGAATTTAGCATTGATGTACGGCTGTCCTGGGCTAAGGGACGCGAAACAAAGCGGGAAGAAGATGCTGTTTACTCTCTTCTCGGCATCTTCGATATCTGCATGCCGCTCATCTACGGCGAAGGAAAAGAACGTGCTTTCAGACGTCTTTTTAAAGAGCTAAGAGAGTTCGGAAGCAGCCAAACGTCAGAGCCCGCAAGCCAATCCTCCCTACAAGAGCAAATCTCTGTTCCAGGAGGGCCTCAAGCCGTCATTTCCGACACTCAAAGTTTTACCGTCTTTGAGAGATACGATCCAATCGATATGACCTCAGAGAACAATTTCATTGCGCTAATGCCGATGTGGCCTGGTAACTACGTCCGTACGAAGCACTCCAAACTATATATTCAACGGCGGGAGCAGATCTCAGACGCTGCGTACAGAGGAGGATGGAACCAGGTCTTGCAACTTCTCGATCTCG
This sequence comes from Colletotrichum zoysiae, assembly GCA_030867305.1. Classification (NCBI taxonomy): domain Eukaryota; kingdom Fungi; phylum Ascomycota; class Sordariomycetes; order Glomerellales; family Glomerellaceae; genus Colletotrichum; species Colletotrichum zoysiae. The sequence continues at coordinate 73,237 of MU842916.1, read as the reverse complement.
CAGCTGAGGAACACGGCGAGAACTGGTCGAACGCCGTCCGTCTAAGTACAGAACTCTTCTATTTCACTCATCTAGCTGTTGCTAAGACTGTACAGAAAACCCACATGAAGCCGATAAACTATCCTTCTGGACCATCTTGCACCAGGCAGCCTTTATGCACGCTCCAAAGAACATCATCAAGCATTTGATTGACAGGGGTTCTCTGCGTAAGATATGATCATCCTAAAAGTTCAAACTCTTCAAACAGCCACTGAATACATCCCAGGAACGATCCGCACCAGGATTACAGACAATGGTTTCACGCACCATGACTTCACCGCCGCAGACATCGCACGAGAGACCGAACAAACTCATCTCGTCAGGATCCTGTCACCTGTGATATATCATCCAATACCTTACCAAACGCTCGCCCGCCTCCAATCTCTGTTCTACGAGATCATCAGAGCAGATCTTGGTGTGCAGATGGCTCATCTCATACTGCCTGATCTTGTGGCTTTGACGGAGCTGAAGGTGCCTCAGATGTGGTTCCCGGTTGGCGAGCAGGGCGATCCCAAGTGTGCTGCTGTAGGTTCAATCAACGACTCTTGGTATCGTGAAAGCAGGCTGACGCAATAAAAAAGGGATACATATACAAGCTCGAGGACCGTACGTTGGTTGTGACGAAGCTGGGTATCGAGGGAAAGTCTCCAAAAGTGTATAGGATAGTGTAGCAGGAAGGCGTACTTCCAATGAAATGAAAGAAAACACATTTCTCTCAAGAAAGCCTTATATGTGTATTCTAGATGCGATAACTACTTTGCAGCTTAGTTTAAACACAACATGGTTTGTTTGTCTTCCAATTTCACTATCTGCTACAAGGCAAGTAACCTACCTGATCACCCTGCTTGGGCGATCTAAGGGAGTGCCGCAACTAAGACTCAAAGTGGCATGCAGCAGACCCCCACAACATCTCCTAGTTGTATAAGGGTTATTCTTCTCAACTGGTTCCGAACTTCGGCCACAGTGGGTTTCTGCAAGTATGTAACACCTGTGATTTGTTTGTTGCTACCTTGAACGGGTCTAGAAGGTAAAGGGGAGGGGGGTTGCTTACACATCAACTACCTGCTCACGCGAATCGTCGGTCAAAGATCAGAGCATTAGGCCCAGAGATCGACCAACCTTGGTTTTCGTCACATGTTTGCATCCTAGCAATTGACCCGCTCTACACAAAGAAGCGGATGGGGGTCAAACCCCCAGATACAGACCCGCAGAGCCGCTTGGACACCAGACTGAGCCACAGCTTACGTGGGGGTCACTTGTTTCCCGCTTCCGCCGGACTTTTTAACACCCCCCTGGGGATATCAGACGGATTTAGTTCGGAACAGAGGAGACGGCTTATAATGAGGGGCTTAAAAAGGCAGCCCTTGGGCATTTAAGCCTGTTTGGTGTGATATAACTGGAAAATGCTGGAAAGGGTAAATTGATGGTGACAAGCTTTGGGGAAACCATTCGTATCTCAGCCTAGGTTGTCTGAGTATAACCCAGCAGTCAATACATGTAATCTCATTAAAGCTGATTATAAGGGACAGTTACTTACAAGCAGGGTTGATAGATCATTTCTCATTTACAGTCTAACAGAAGTCTCGCTAAGTTATCATATAGTTTGTTGGGAAAATGGAACATTATGTTACGAACGCCGTGTAATCTCTAATTGACCTTTCTACATACGCCCGCATGCTCTCCTCACTTTTTCAAAGCCTTCTCTACAGCCACCAGTTCGGCGAATCCGTCAATTTGCTTGGTGAGTTTCTCGCCCTCTAGCAAGGCACAGGGTTTCCTTGGAAGACCTCCATAGTTGTAATATTCTTGAAGCGCCGCCTTGACCGAAACGAACCCGCCCTGGATCGCCGTCCAGTCACCACGAGCAACGACGGCTTGAAGTTCTCTTGCCTCGGCCAGTTTGCCCTCATCCCATAGCTTCATGAGCTTTACACAAGCTAGAGGTGCGACATTGCCGGTTCCCCCGATGATGCCATGGCCGCCGACAACCAGCGTTTGGAGTGTGAAATCGACACTACCGCCGAAAGTACGGAACGGTGCACCCACGTCGCCCTTCGCCGGAGCTGTAGCAGCGGCTATCCGTGCCAGCTTTCCGGTATTACCGCAGGTCAGCTTCACGCCGACAATGTTCTCGTGCTTTGACAGGGCAATGATTGTATCTGAGTTGAGATCCAGACCGCTACAGGCGCCCGGGTAGTTGTAGATGAGAATGGGAACAGGGCTGGCGTCTGCAACCTCTTGGAAGTGTTGGAGTATGTGCGCGGTAGTGAGAAGGCCTCCGTAGTATGCTGGCGGAAGAACCAGGGCATAGTCGCCACCTGACGCACCGGCTTCTTTGCAGAACTGAATGGTCTCCCTGGTTGACTGTGCACCGCAGCCGACTATCAGAGGGAGATTGCTCTTTCCGACCGAGTCGAGGGCTGCTCGTGTGGTTTGGTTGATGAGCTGCCTCTCGGCGTGGTCAAGGTGGACAGCTTCGCCATTGGAGCCGTGGGTGACGAGGCCAGCGACACCGGCCTCGGCTAGACGGATGGTATGGGAGGTGGTCGTTTCAACATCTACCGAGTCATCCGCACAGAAGAATGCCACCGTTGGTACGTACAGCCCCGGCGTCAAAGCCGGTCTTGAAGGGTGGCCCGAGCCATCGCCGTTGTGATAGGAGTTACCGCTGGCTGAAGGAGACATGATGAGTGATGGGATGGCTGTTTGCTTGGGGGATCAGAAAAAGGACGTGGCTTTGATTAAATATGAGCGGGATGACAAGAGGGGTTTGGGTTCGACCTCCATAAACCTTATGTAAAAGTTAATTAAAAAGCCAGACCAGTGGTGCATGGTTCATCGTGGGATCAAGTTTCGCCCCAACAAGACCACGCGTGTAGCCATGGAGTTCAACCCCCACGCTGGCATCTTCTCTGGGGGTACAATATGATGTACAATCCAAGGCATCATCCAAACTCTACCTAGAGCCCCCACAGATCGGGGAAGTTGAACGGGTCGGAGACTATCCCGTGGGGGTTTTGGCACCAAATGATTACGGTTGTCCGCTGGCCAAGGGAGAATCCTCCAGTCACCCCATCAAACTCCACTGTATCTTCTCCACAGAGTTAGCCCAACAGATCATGTGCTTAGACGCTTCCGGCGAGGAACTAGCTGATTGATCAGTCGAGACAGTGACATTGGGGGTGGAAACCGACGTGGTTTTCGCCAGCAGTGACCGCGAGGCCGAGCTCTGGGACCCCTGTGAGGGGTTCCTCAATCATCCTGGATAGCACGGGAATAATACACAGAAATAGACCTTTCATGGCCTTGATAGGCGCTCGGCAAGACTTTGTTTTAGTAGAGGGTCGGCAGCGTCCGGCTATGCTCGGCACCTCGACCCATCAGCGTCGGTCATGAGCGCACCGCGACCGAAACCCCTTGCTTTTCAGTCGTTCATCCGCAAAAAGGTAAGACATTGGAAGCAGCTTCCTCGGGAACAAGGGTGTCATTCCCGGTTTCTCGGGCGCACCCCCCCAAACGGCAAATATCACCCCATCTAATGATAATGCGTAGTCCAATCGGGGTTATTTTACTCCTGACGACCAATAAACGGCCGGTCAGCGGATTGGACGAACTCATCGCTTGGGTTGATGACGAGCCGTGCCACGGCTCTCAACCCAAGATGTTAACCCACCCATTGTGTCAAGTAAGCGACCTAAGGGCGCAGATGAGGGAGTGGCGGCATGGATACGAGAGCAAAAGTGCCTCCTAGGCCCCCCAACAGATCTTCAACAGTCCAGAGCCGTTTCAAAGGCCGGTCGTTGCGCCAATTGTAATGGCCAATCACCCTGAGGTGACTTTCTCGCAGGGGGGCAAATGACCAATGGAATTACGTAAAGGAGGCAAGAACTCTTCGCCTTGATCAAGTGATGCATGTAGCGCTTTGTATCTGTATATTCGTAGGACTGTGGATCATCAGGACTCCATTATTAAGTGTTAGTTTTATTCACGGCGAGTATAGGTGCACATTCATTCATTTTACCTTCAAGACTGCTATCGCGTCTCCTAATTAACCAATTTTGTCTCGTCGTTCTCGAAATGGTGGGCGATGAAGGAAAGACCGAGAACATTACACTTCAGCTGCTGGCGAAGACCGGAGAGGTTAAACTCAAGGAGCAGGCCAAATCCGGACTTCGGTCGCGATCTGGAGTGGTTTTCGACACCGCGACCCGGTTTCAAGCAGCAACAGTCTTTACGGCAACTCGGTAACCCTACCACGGCAAGTGACCAAGCACACATCCTAGACAACGGGGCAAGGGCGACCCAACGGCTATTATATCAGCTTCGAGGACGGCGCAGAGACATGGCAGAAGCACAATGTCGACATTGTAAGATACAGAGTACCTTAATTCCAGACATGTACAGCGGAACATGCAGCAACTGGACTTTTTCACGGACATCTTCCCACCTGGGGTCAGTAGCAAGGATGATAGCCCGAAGCTATTCTGGCGAGCGGATATTTATTTCAACCACGATATCCCAATTTAACACAAAGGAGGACCTCACCGCCGTCTGGAACCTCACCGCTGGTGTTATAGCATCACAGCCGCAAGGGTGCTTTCTAGATGAGGGACCGGAACCTCCCGGAAAGAGGGTCGAGGACGCTGCCTGATTGGTAGCTAGGGCAGCGGATGAATGGGGGCACTTGGTTGAGGAAGAGGACCCGGGGTCGTCGAGGAAACCTAAAACACCAGAGGAAAGAAAGAAGCTCGCCAGACAGGCCAGCGTGATTCGCAAAACGGCCTTGCAGATTGCTGACTGTGCGAAGGATTGGAGCGACAGGTTAGAGAAAAAGCGATCGTCGTCATAGCTGCAGTGATAAACCTCGGGTCTGCGGCAACACAGAACGTAAGCGTGGAAGCGAACTCAAGTAGTTACAAGCAGTAGCTTTTCCTCGTATTGAAGAGTTGTTTTCTCACGGTTTCGTTCACTACATATCCCGCTGCACAATTTAGGCAACATTTGCAAGAGTCGCGTGACATGAGCGTGTTGTATGCTCAAATGGAAGAGCGGATCCAATGCGTATCTGTCAACATTGTTGATGGGTGTTAATTCCGAGTACCTGCCAGACCAAACAATCGGAACTGGGCATACCGTGGAGTCAAGTCCCAACCCGTGTGATAAGCTACTGGCCGTCTTGAGGCCTCCAATGGAGAGGACGAAAAGGGAGCTTCACCGCCGTCTTCCCCGCGCCGAGAGGAATGAGGGGAAACAAAGGGCGCCAAGTCGGACACACATCCCGACCCTTGACTGGACACGGACTTCACCCCCGAGCAGCCCACAATGACCCCCAATCTGCCTCCTACTTAACCCCCCACAAGACAGAGCTGCACTTGAAGAGGTGTCTGGGGTACAGCAGGTGACGGAAGCCCCGCAGCCGATTATCGGGGGGGCGACGGTATTGATCCTATCGCCTACCCTGAAAAGTCCGCCGCTGCTTACAAACACACCAATCCAGAAATATTCAGGTTCCCAATTCTTAAGTTTATCCCTAATCTTAACAGCTACCCTAAAAACACTTATGTAACAGGTTGTTTTTGTGGTCGTTTAATAGAGCTTTTATGTAGATTGAAGAAATCAGGATGTTAATAAGGGAAGAGTAGGGTGGGAGCTTGGATTATGGGATTTGGCGGCAGATTAGAAATATTAACGACAGTACCCAGAAAAAAGAGAGAAAAGAGAGAAAGGGGGTCGCGCCGACTAGCATCGTATGCTCTCTAGGCCGTGCTCTTATCAGCTTATAAATGAAACAACATGAAGGCTATTTCAACCCCTCCAATAGGAAATGAGTATACTTCAGGCTTAGATAGAACGGGTGAAGGTGGGACAGGCCATAGATATGTCTCCAAGGCAATCGCGATATCTCAAAACTGCTGCTGCACCCCATCGCAGACCTGCAATCACTGAGCTTATAAATGATCTGAATTGAATTTCGCTATTAAACTTTACGTCTTGGTGTAAAAGACTGATAAGACAATGTGAACAGGGTTGTCTCCATTGTTTGTAACGCAGACGTAGAATGGCGTATCCCCTGTCCCCATAGTAAAGCTTCCACTACCTGACAACCCGGAACCCTGGAAAAGGAACGGTCCATCGCTTGTATCTGGACCAACAGTAAATTTGCTCACAGGCGAATCCAGCTATGGTTTATGGTAAGCTTTATAATGATATGGGATGTGCCCAGGAAGACTTTGCTGACTTACAGTGAACTGGTACTGGAAGCTCGTTTGGCCTCCTGCAATAAGGTTTACATCGATGCTGTTTGGGAAACATGTGATTTGGCCGCCTGAAATACCAGATTCATCTACACTCAGGACTGTTGTGGGAGCTACAGTAGGTGCAGGGGGTGGCGGAGGGGGCGCCGTAGTAGTGGGTGCCACAGACGTGGATTCAGGAGGAGCTGGTATCGTTTCGTTGACTACGGGGCCGTCGCCGAACGTGAGACCGGCAAAGAGAGCTGCTGCAGCAGGATCCTTTGGGTTTAGTGACTTGTCGCTGAAGTCGGACGTGTCACTGAAGCTCCTTGGGGCAGAGGAACAGGTCGGGGCTTCTGAGCTCGTTGCCTGGGTTGACGTGCTCGTTGCCTTGGTGGATGTGGGCTTTGGTTCTTCACTATTACCATCCCCGTTGTCGTCAAATGTCGAGTCGGTTACGGTTATAGTTTGGCCAGCGGCGATGGGTACCGTTTTCCCATTCAGGGTTATAAAACCTCCCCCGACACCCCCCGTCACTACCATACCCGCAACGACGGGAATTGTAGCACCGTTCGCAACAGTGACCTTGGCAGGTGCAGATGTCGTAGGCTGTGCACTTGATGCAGATGTTGTTGGCTGTACAGTCGATGTAGGAGCTGGCGGCGGCGGCGGCGGTGGCGGAAGCTTGGATGTTGAAGAAACGTGGCGAGCGCTAGTCGTCGAGTTGTTCAAGGGAATGCGGATTGAGGAGGTTGTTGACGCTTTCGGCTTGGGCTGACCCGGCTCAACTTGACGACGCACTACAGGTCGTCCACAGGCTCTTGATTGTGGTTTTGCCCGCTCTGGGAACGCCAATACATCAAGGGCAAACAGGGCATAGTTCTGGGCGTTGCGTAGTTTATCGCCGCCTGGAAGAGCCGCACAGCTGTATCAATGCTTAGGTGCGTTTGAACAAGCAAACCCATCGCAGTGAGGACTTACCAGCCTGGACTGTAGCAACCGCTCCCACTATCGTTCGGATTCTGTACATCATCGGCTTTGGGGCTGGGGGATGTTGTTTTACGCATATGCTGAAGCTCATGAAGTAGAGTAAAGCCTTGTGACATCGGTTCGATTGTAAGCCCGGTTTTCCAATTTTGTACCATTTGATCGACAGTTGTTGTTGATTGGAAGAATGGAGGGCAAAGACTGAGCATCGTCGGCCCCACAAAGTCAACACTGCCATCCGAGTTTTGAGAAAACTGTTGGACTACGCCAGCGTGTGTAAGTGGGCCACAAATATCGGCGGGGGACTGAGTGGCTGGTGGACAGGCAAAAACTAAGGAATCGTCTGATGGTTCAGGATCCTGGGCACGGGTTTGATAAAGAACCCCTCCGTCCTGAAATGCAACCGCCGTGAGAAAATTAGGGAAAAGGAAATGAGTCATGGCAGGTTTGAAATGCTCATTGAGAAGCTCGGTCACCACCTGGGGACTGGCGTTACCTGAGAGGTTTTGGCTTTGCTTTTTACCATTCTAAGGGTCGATTACTTACTATCACCAAACCAGTTCTCGAATGCGTCTGAAGTCTCGACACCAGGAACTTGCAGCGCGTCGATGGCAGCTTGAGCAAGTCGCTGAGCGTCGGAAATGGCTGGTTTAAGTGCTGACAGGGCCGCCGGGCTGCATGCCCACTCACCCTGTGCAACAAAGTAAGAGTTATCGTATTTATCATTGGAGTCGCGTCCTCGTAGTAAACCGCTACGGAAATTGGGGATTGTAGTTGCAGCCACGGGCTGTATGTTGGTGACTAGGCACCATGAGATAAAGAGAGGCTGTAGTTGACGCATTTTGGTAACTGCTGGGTTATCCAGACCTTACAGAAGGAGGATCAAAGACATAGCGAAAGGGTCATTGAAATAGAAGGAAAACGTTAGGTCGGAAAACGTGAGGTTGGTATGAGAAGCATTAGTGAGTTTATTAATAGAGAATGTATCAAATTATTCAAGTCACATACGTTGCATTGGGAGTGATAATCCAACTTGATATTCAAACACTCCAGTCGTTTAATTATTGTCTTACCATGGTGCTAGCGACCATCCACGCGCACTACTGTCAATACTGCTTATATAGCAACCAATAGAGAGGAAACTTTCGGCATGACAGCAAGGAAAGTCGGCTCTTTTACTATTGATATCGCCATCATTAAGATAGACGAAACTTTTGAAGCAAAACATCTAGAACGTAAGGTATTAAAGTATGTGGGACACGTGGTATAGTTACATACGTGGTATTATTGCGCTTGGGCCTGCTCCAATGAGTGGAACCAAATAACAAATGAAGGGGTAGCAGTTATGCAGTATCATAGCCACCGAACGATTCAGGTGGTCAGGTGGTGTGTCGGATATATTAAAGTTAGCAACAAGTCAAAGGGTCACATAGCATCGCCCGACTTAGCCTAATTGATCATCGCGTTTGGTATGCAACATTGATACCAGTGCGCTTAGGCCTGCCGTATCTCCCGTCGGCGGAGCAGTCTGCCTAGATCCGTGCAAGAACGGCAAGTTCAGCCTCCATTTTCGACCGCTTCAGAGTCGTCAGCAGCTACCCGGTTGTCGGCAACGTCCAAATCATGACAGTCAATCGGATCATCAGTAGCAATCACGTCTTGTTTGACAACCTTCTACAGCTTTCTCATCGACTAGGAAAGCCCCTTGGGCCCGGTCAGGCGCAGGGTCGTCGTCGTCTCCAGAGAAACGATCTCCCTGATACACACTCATCGTCTTGATAAGACAAGGCTATACACTCACATACACAATCGCCAGCTCACTCGCCACTCACTCACTCAGAATCCGTTTCTCATGCAGCCCAAAGTCTCTCACTGGCTGCAGCACTCACTCACCTCATTTGCAGTTAGCCCCCTAACATAGCGCGTGACACAATTCAACAGGGTCACAGAGCCGCCATCTGCTTCATAAAGTGCAGACAACATCGTGTCAGGATTTTTCTTTGCCCCTTCTCTCATCTTTCCATCATGCGACTACTTACTGACTGCAAAGATCCAACTTTCCCCCTACAACAGCGCCGGCCGTCACGTCTGCCTGTAGTGCTCTCTTCTCTGCTCGGCCCATGTCTTTCCCTCCAAAATGCCCGTCACCCCTTAAGCCAGCCACATGTCTACCATGAGTGAGGCTTGGCTTAAGGAAAACAAAATGCACCCTTCTTGTTGCGGTGCCAGTTCTAGGTCCCTCCCCGCAACTAACTCGGTCTTATCCCACTATAACGCATTGCGAATATCATGACAATAGTTGAAACCCATATGGCCCGCAGTCGTACATAAGAAAGCAAGGAAGAACAAATGGGTCAGAAAGGGCAGAATGCGTCGCCACCGCGAATGCTCCTGCTATGAAAAAGAAGAAATAATACATTGGCTTATTTTAATAAGGTTTCCCTTTCTCGTTGCATTGTCTACTGGTTCCTTGGGAAATGGAACTAGCTCTATGATTGATGGCTATAGTCGCTCTAAACACCCATAAGCGGTTTAGTGCAGTTGAACCGGTACATATGTAAGATGACAGTACGTAAAGCCCAATACAAGTCACCCCTGGCCTATGCTATGCCTCAATCTCTTAATGCAGTATTGAATAACTGATAACGCAGAATCAGTACTAAATCTGGGTTCAATCAGTTCAACCAAAGCGCGACCCACCTTAAGGCGTTATAAAGATAGTGACAACAGAGTTATTACTGCTGTGCCGCGGCTTAATGTATATACCGATGATGATGGCACTGTTAAACAACGTCGGGTTGGTTCGCAGACGGACCACGCGGTGATTACATCAATGTTGGATCTACCATCGAAGGGGTGATGGACCATGTTTGCAAGGCTCACAAGTGGGTGCTTTGGAACCTTAGGCTATTAGCCAGTCATAGTTGCTTGGGATTTATAATTGCTTATTTCCTGGTATTACTTAAAGCTCTAAGTCTACTTTAATAGGTACTACTATTTCTACACGCTGTTGGCGGGTCTGGCTTTCAACACTGAATATAGATTATAGTTATTAGAATATCGTAAAAGTACTAATGCTACAGCTACAATTTTTACACTTGTAGAGCCTCGAGACTGATAGTGACAATGGTGTACTTTTTCTAAAGCCTCTTCATATAAGCCAACGGAATCAGCTTTTCGTGAGCATCCTGAAGCGTCTTTTCATTCAGTGGACGAGGGATGGGAAGCTCTCTATGAACGCGAGAGCTGGCTTTGCATTGGCATGGCCTTCCGTCTCGGCGTCACTCCCGCGGCGACAAACACCTTAGGACCCATCGCCATCTCCCCGTTAGTGGTCGACAGCAAGAAAGTAGCATTGGTCAATATCTCTCTCCGTCTTGTTCAACCCATGCTGATCTTCTTGCCGCCATACATGGCTCAGCGGTTCTGCATTAAGTCGCCTTCCCTGTGGATAGTCTTCACCCCGTTACTGACGGGAGTCGTCATGCTGTATGTCCTGGGCCGGGAACACGATTTCCATTGTTTGTAACACACTACATATCGGTTTCGTCTTCGGCTACAATCCCTTGCTGGGTCTTGATTGATATACAACATTACAGGCACCACCAAGTAGTCGTACTGTCATCATGTCATTGTTCGATATCCATTCTTCTACCTGTAATATCGTAGACCTCTTGCTCCTCATCGCATAAGCTGCTCTGAAGTATGAGCTTGGCCTTATTAAATTCATGGTCATTACATGTGCACTGGTTACTATTATTGCTTTCGCCAACCTTCCCTTCTATTTATTCTCCAACGCACGCACTGTTAGTGCGTGTGCGTGCAGCACACTAAACCCCTTAACACCCTCCTTTTCCTACTACCTATACCCGCCCCTAACGGGCCGGGCAAGCCGGCTCAGCCAGCTATACTACAGACAGCCTTTCAGCTGCCGTCCTTAGCTATATTTACTATTTCTAGCCCTATAATAATAATAGAAGGTTTACTATTAAAGTGTAAGAGGATAATAGTTCCCTCTACCTTACTGTTTATAGTTAACTTCTACCCCTTACTAAAGTGTTACAGCTAGATATCTAACAGTAGGGTTTCTACTAGAAGTATAGCTAGGGTTAATACTTAGTTAATAGTAATAGTCTTCTAGGCTGCTAGGGATCACTTAGTAATTAGTTAAATAGTTAAACTTATCCTAGGTTACTTATATAGCTTAGTAATAAAATATAAGTTAGATACTAAAAGGTATTTAGAGAATATATTATAAGTTAATTACTAAAGAACTATAGAAGTTTTATCTTAAGTCCTAGATTTAGTCTAGTCTATATATAAGTCTTATTACCCTAGTTAAGCATCTTCTCCTATAAGTCCTAAGCGCTTATAGCTTATAGGACTAAGCGCTTATATATTAATCCTTTAAGCGTTTATACTAAGATCTTATTAGTACTTAATAGTCTTATTATTATATAACTTATACTATAGTTCTTTTATTCTATAGGGAGTTATCCTTCTATTAGTCTATAAGATATTATACTGCCTATACTTTTAAGGCCTAGTAGGGCTAGTATTACCTATAACTTATTAGGTTATAATATTAGGTTTCTCCCCTTTAAGACCTTATCCTTAAGGTCTATAAGTAGGTTATATCTCTTAGGTTAAAGAGTTATTAAGTATACTTTTTAATTTTTATTTATAATACTAATACTATATTAGGTTATATAGAAAAATTAAAATCTAAATTATATATACTTAGGGCTTTTTCTTATTATTATTTATTCTATACTTTATATTTCTTTATAGAAGGTATTAAAATTATACTTTATTTAAATTATTACTTAAAAAGAGAGCGTTATTTTATCCTCCCTAATTCTAAGATCTATAGGATATATTATTAAAGCAGTATATCTTATAATATAGCTATTAATATAATATATTATTATAGGTTATTTCTAGCTTCCTTACTTATTTAGTTTTAGCTAATATACTTTTTTAGTAAGTTACTTAGTTTAAGATGCTTAGTATTTAGATAAAGAGGAAGTAAAAGAGGAGAAATATTTCTAAAAGAGGGTAGCGTTATTATATAAAAAGGCTAAGGCCTACTAAAGGGCTTAGTCTAAATTAAATAAGTTATTAGTAAAGTTAGACCGGCTTTATACTTAGAAGCGTTAGGTATTTACTAGGGGTTAGGGGGTAATAGATAAGTTTCTTAAAGAAGAGGAGGCTTCTAAATCTTCCTTAGTATTTAAGGTATAGTTATTAGGGGCTTTTAGTATAGTATCTACTAACTAAGTTCTTAAGACTCCTAAGTTTTTATTTAGTAGGGGTTCTTAGTTTATAGTTAGCGTTTCTAAGTAAATAAAGGGGTTTTTATCTTATAGCTATTCTATTTATTAGGGTCTAATTATTAATAAATATAATCGCTCTAAACCCCCATAAGCGGTCTAGTGCAGTTCACCCAGTAAATATAATCACAGTATATAAAACCCAATACGCAGCACCTCTAGCCTATACCGTATCTCAATATCTTAATACAGTAAATAATACCCAATAACGTAAGGCAACTACTAAATCCAACTTCACTTCAACCATAGTTACATACGCAAACGACCTTTAGGCGCCGGAACGTTAGCAACAACAGGGTCACTGCCGTAATTTAACGTACCGGCAACAATAGCACTATTAAATCTACCATCAAGGTCATAATAGCTTCACAACAGGGTGACCAACTTACAAGCCACACAATGACTCCAAACTCTACCACCAAGGTCGTCGTCAAAAACCTTACGCCGTAAGTCACACTAAAGACAGTACCAGAGATAGCTTCACTCACCAGCAACCTTACTAGCCGTAGCCAGATATACAAAAAGGCAGAAGCTATCTCTGGGCTCATCCTCCTTCCATCCCATCCATCTTCACTGAAACAAGACGCTGGCAATCATACACACATACACAACACTCCTCTTTATTTCCATCCATTATACATATCACCAGTCCAAACCCATAGGGCCTTTCCCAGGCCAAGGGCCACTCTACCCCTCAGGCAGCCTATCGGGACTTTATCCGAACCGGCCCTAAGGCTACAAAGCTTAACTTCCAGGCCATCATTAACAAAAAGTTCAACTCTCTATCCCTTACTAAAAGGGTAACTATTAGAACCTTTAGCCTAAAGCTTCTAGCTAAAGACTAGCCTAATAATAACATACAGCGTTAGATCTTAGGCTTCAAGGACCAGCCGGAGTTTATCAACCAGCTAAAAAGTCCTTGCCTAGAGGACCTCCCTTATTATAATAATATTATAAAAGCGGCAGCAGAGGCCATTAAGGCCTATAACTAGTTAAAAAGGGGACTAATAAAATCCTTACGCAGCCCTTAGTAATAGGTAAGTTTAGCTGTAATACTATATAACATACTCAGGGCATTCGCTAACGGCAGCAGTGCTGGTCAGATCCGTCAGATCGGGACGGCGCAGGGGTCCTGTTAGAGGACGGCGTTCTAGATAGCGGCTAGGTCGGCAGACTCTTAACAGAAAAGGGCTCGAATTAGCGGCGTTTCTTAGCAGAGTAATTTATCTAGTGTTAGGCATTCAGGGAGGGGGAAGTTCACCAAAAGGCCCCAAAAGTGTAATATCAAACCTTATTTCAGAACCTATTAAAAGTCACGTGCCCATTAACTGTTAAAGTCATACAATAGAGGTGCTATTTGCTAGTAAATTAGCTAGCTAGTTAAAGTAGAAGTTATTTTTAGCTAAAGTCATACAATCGCGCGGTAAATAGCCATAAGCCAGGGTCTAATTATTAGTCTTAGTTAAATAATTTATTTCTTATTCTTATACCTTTTTTATCCTTACTTACTAGGGTTAGTAATAACTAGGTTTTATTTATACTATTAGGTCTAATATTATTTAAGTACTTTTAGTATATAACTTAGATTTATTACTAGTTCCTATATATTATCTTTATATCTATAGTTTTTCTACTTTACTAAGTACTATATTTTATTATTATTATAGTAGTTAATATAGTTAATAATTTATTTAACTTTATATTCTAGTTCGTTAGTATTAATAATAATAGGGTCCTTAGTAATTAATCCTTATAGTACTAATTCTAGTAGTATAATATAGAATACTAGGTATATTCTTATTATATCTAGTAAGTTTAGTTTATAATTAACGTTTAAGATTTTCCTAAGGATTTTAAAAGGTCTAAGTTTTTTATAGTTAAGTTTATTACTTAGTTATTTTGTCTTAATATTTTATTAGAAAAGATAAGCGCTATCTCCCTCCTTAAAGGTTAGCCCCTTAATCCTTAAGTTATTAGCGTATCTTCTTATTTATTTCTTAATAAATTCTAGATTATTAGTAGCCTTATTTTAGATTTCTTAAAGTTTATTAATTTCTACTATAGCTTTTAAGGCTTATAGTCCTTTATATAGTTCTCTATAAGCAGTTAGTTTAAATCTATAGTTTAGGTAGAATAGTAATTATTATATACTTTCTCTAATAGTACTGTTATAGGTAAATTAGGCTAGTAGTAGTAATAATACCTAATTATCTTAGTTATAGTTAATATAGTATTATAAATACTACTTTAGTATTTAGTTAACTTATTTAGTTTATCTATTAGTCTATAGGTAGAAAGAGGTTAACAGCTTATAATTAGCTTCTAGTTATAAAATTAGGGATTTCTAAAACTTAGATATAAACAGCTTATCTCTATCTAATATAATTTCTTTTAGTAGTTTATAGTTACTAATAATATATTTAAGGAATATATATACTAGTTCTTTTATAGTACTTAATTCTTTATATAGAATAAAGTATATATATTTTATAAGTCTATCTATAATTATAAGTATACTATTAAAGTATACCTTTATAAGTAGTTCTTTTAACTTTAGTAGCTTAATAATAAAGTCTAAAGATATTAAATACTATACTTTTAGTAGTATTAGTAGTAGTTAGATATATCTATATAGCTTATAAGGGCTGTTCTTACTTTTCTTATAGAGGTTATAGTCCTTAATTACTAAAGCCACTTATTCTTATATAACGTATTTATTATAGTGTTACCTAATTCTCTTATAGGTCTTTATAACTTCTTAATATCTATATACTTTAGCTCTATAAATCTTATATATCTAGTTATTTATTATTCTACTAGTTATACTAGTATTAATATATATACTAATTATAATAAGTTTTTAGGCTAGTATAATTTTACTATTATTATTATATTTAAGAATAACCCTTATTTCCTCTAGTACCTAGACCTTATAGTCTATTCTTCTACTAAAAGCGTTAGCTCTTCTATTTTCTATTCCTTTATAATAAATAATTTTAAAGTAGTATCCTAATAGGAATTCTAACTATTAGATTTATCTTTTATTAAGAACCTTAGATATTATAAAGTAGGCTAAGTTCTTATAATCTAAGTAAATAATAACTTAATATTTAGTTCCTAATAGGTAGTATCTCTATTCTTAAAAGGCGTAAATTATTACTATAAGTTCTTTATTATAAATCTAATAATTTAGTTCTAGCCTAGCTAATACTTTAAAAAAGAATATATAGGGGTATAGTTTTCCTTACTTATCTTATTATCCTAGTTATCTACCTATAGTAAAATCTAAAGCGTCTACTTTAACTTTAAATTATTTATTTAGGTTAGGTATTATAAGAACTAGTTTAGTTATAATAAGTCCCTTAAGTTTATTAAAATATTATTAGTATTATTCTATCTATTTAAATTAGGTGTCTTTTTATATAAGCTTCTATATTAGTTATATAATATTATTAAAATTCCTAATAAATTTATAGTAAAAGTTAATAAATCTTAAAAAGGACTATATATCTTTTATATTTATTAAGATAGGCCATTCTTTAACGGCTTCTATTTTCTTATCTTATATTTATACTTTACCTAAAGTAATAGTATATCTAAAGTAGTCTACCTTCTAAGTATAGAATTTACTCTTTTCTAGCTTAACTAGAAGCTTTACTTCTTATAGTTTATTAAGTACTTAGTATATATATTCTTTATATTCTATAAGGTTTTTAGAAAATATAAGGATATTATTAAGGTAGTAGATAATAAAGACGTCTAGCTTTTCTTATAAAATATAGTTAATTATTATTTAAAAGGTTATAGGTATATTAGTAAGTCTAAAAGGTATAATAAGTATCTTAAATAAGCCTTATTATATCCTAAACGCTATTTTCTATTTATCTCCTTCCTTAATATAAATTAGGTTATAGGCTCCTTTAAGATTAAGTGCTATAAACTATTCTACCCTATATAAGAGGTTCTATAGCTTAGTTATAAGTAGTAGTAAGTAACTGTTTTTCTTAGTAATATTATTAAGTTTTTAGTAATTAATATATAGTTATAGTTCTCTATTTTTTTTAAGAATAAATAGAATTAGGTATCCTATTAGTAATTCTAATAGTCTAATATAGCCTTTTACTAGGCTTTTATCTAGCTATTTATTAAGTATTTCCCTTTCTATTAGGTTAAGTGTATAGATAGGTTCTAGCTTTAGTATTTTTCCTTTAAGTAGTTATATCTTATAGTCCTATAGACTATACTTAGGTAGTCCTATTTTTAAATCTTTAGTAAACAGCTTTATATATCTATAGTATTCTAGAGGTACTGTATTAAGACGGTTTTCCTCTAAAACCTTTATATCTTATTTCTATATTATTCCTTTAATAGTTACTATAGATGTAAGTCGCTAGTCTTTTATAGGCTTAATCCTTCTAATATATATAATATACTTCTTTAATTACTTAGATTTACTTAGGGGTTATAGTATATAACGCTGCCTTACAGTTAAATCTCTCTATTAGAGCTAGCTAGTCTTCTAATTAATATTTAGGTTATTCTTTACTAACTATAGTATCCTAAAGATAATATCTAATTAACTAATATCTGTTATATTAAAGACTAGTTATTTATAATAGTCTTAGATTCCTATAAGGAGGGGTGTAGTCTCCTTATTAATAGTTTCTCTACTGTATATAACTACTTCTCTTTTAACAGTCTATAGGTTATATAGGGTTTCTTTTTATCTTTAGTAAATCCTTTATTAATTAATTAGTTAGGGTAATATTAGGTTTACTTATACTTTACTATTAATTATAACTTATATAGGCTATCTATTAATAAGGACTTTAATAATTAGGTATATATTAATACTTTTTATAGTTACTAAGTATAGGGACTTCTTATCCTTTATTATCTATAGTCCCTTTATAGGTAATATTTCTTATTTTTTATTTAATTATTAGTAGGTCTAGCCTACTTATTTTAGGTTCTCTATACCCTAGCTTTACCTATATAGTAGTACTTATATTTATTATACTAATATTTAGACTAGTACTTAGTCTTACTATAAATATATAGTGTTAGATATATTAGGCTAGGTATTATATAAAGGGTATATTATTAGTACTGTTTAACCTTTTAGGTATAAAGGTCCTTATTACTTTAGTACCTAGGGATAGGCTTATCCTAGTATCTCTAGGGGTAGAAGGTATATACTTCTTTCTTTCCTTTATACCTTATATATTTATTATAAATATAGTTAGCCTAAAATACCTTATAATATAGTAGGTAACTAGGTTTAAGATATTTATAGTCTCTAAATATAGGTTTTTCTTTATATAGAACTATAGGTTTTCCTTTAATATCTATATCTTATATACTGTAAAAGGTAAGTTCTTATTTATTAGTATCTTTTTTAGCTTTTTAAAAGATATATTATTTTACTATATCTCTTTATATAAAGGGGTCTTCTAAAAAGTTAATATAGGTTTATATAGTAAGTAGTTTATCTAAGTTATATCTTAGTATACTATTAAGGGGTAATAAGGATAGTAGGAGAGAGCGTCTCTATTATTTAATTCTCCCCTTCTATTAGTTATCTACTTAATTTTATTAGATCTTATATAGTTATTCTACTATTTATTATTCTATCTTACTTAATAGAATAAACTTATTTAGTAATAGTTTATAGTTAGATTTATCTTTTAAGCTAGTCCCCTATACCTTAATAGTATCCCTAGAGGTTAGCTTATAGATTAAGAGTTATAGTAATAGGTAGGTTATTATCTTACTTTTTTCTTTTTTAGTAACCTTTTTTTTTACTACTACTATCTTAGTTATTTTAGTATAATTATAAGGTATTATATTATTATAATCCCTAATCTCTATTATATTTTAATAATAGGCGTTATTATATTTAAAGGGTTCTTTATTAGTATAAATTTCTTTTATAAGAATTAAGACCTCCTTAAGTTCTAAAGGTCCTTTTTAGTTTTAGTCCCTAACTGTATAATAGAGATAGAGGTAAAAGGGAATTAAGCGTTAAGTATTACCTTAGTTCTATTCCTTTTATTTAATTTTCTATTAGACCCTTTTTAACTTTTCTTATAGTTACTTCTTTATTTAGTATAGTTCTTTTAGTAACTACTTATTATATTTACCTAAAGCTTTTTAGATTAGCCTATTAATATTATAGGTAGTAACTTTATTTAGCTACTTAACG
>MU842916.1:13715-54060 GCA_030867305.1 Colletotrichum zoysiae | reverse complement strand
TATTCTACTATTTATTATTCTATCTTACTTAGTAGAATAAACTTATCTAGTAATAGTTTATAGTTAGATTTATCTTTTAAGCTAGTCCCCTATACTTTAATAGTATTACTTTTTTTTATTTAGTATATTATAGTAATAGTTTTAGTCTTAGGTTCCTTTAGGTACTATCCTAACTATTCCTTACTGTCCTAGTAAGTTAGGCAGTTATTATTATAGTAAGTAGTCTAAAAGAGTTATAGGTATAGGATTTCCTTCTATACTATATTAGCCTTTTTAGTACCTTTAGGGAGTAGTCTACTTTATAGTTATTTAGGTTACTAGTAGTCCTATATAAAGTGTTTTATTTTCTTATAATTATAGTACTTAACGTTCTTTTTATCTTAAAGTATCTTATTATACTGTTTCTAGGCTATACTAATATCTATAGGTTTAGTATAGTGTTTATAGGTAGTACTATAGTAATTATACTATTACTTTTAAGGTTTTAGTTAATACTTATAGCTAGTATTAGCTTTAATCCTATTAGTCTAGGTTTATTAGCTTTTTTATTCTAGTCTTTATTTATATTATTAATTATTAATCTTAACAGCCTTTTCTATATAGTCTATAAATATATCTAGTTAATTATTTTAAGCTAGTTTATCCTTAATATTATCTTTTAATCTTTAGTAGAACCTAGCTATTAGAGCGTCTTCTCTCTAGTTAAGTCTAAAAGTAATCTATTAGAATTTAGTAGCGTATTTACTAGCTAAAGTCTTTTAGGTAAGGTTTATAAGTTCTTACTCTATAACTTATTCTTTATCTAGGTTACTAAAGACTTCCTTAAGTCTTTTTTTAAAGTAGTTAAAGTCTTTAAATATCTTCTTTATCTTATTATCTTATATCTTAACTTTATTTTCTAAATAGTTCTATATAGTTAGTTTAAACTATACTAAAGTATCTTTTTTTAAAAATAAGGCTGTATAGTATATTTTTTTAGCTTTATTTCTAAATAAGCTTCTATAGAACTTTAAATAGGCTTAGGTTTAAGTAAGGAACCTTTAGAGTTCCCTAGAGGTTCTATTAAAAGGATCTAGGTCTAAATACTTAGCTTATAGAGGTAGTACTAGTTTAGGTATAGTAACTTAGGCTTATAGTTACTTATTATTAATCTTAAGTGCTTATATTATCTTAAGTAGCTATTATATAGTAGGTATAGCTAAGGCTACTATAGTAGCTAGAGTTAGTATAATAACTAAAGCTAAGGCTAAAGTATATTAGATATTATTAATAGATATACTTATTATTTTTTACTATTAGGTAAGTATTAAGGTTAACTTACTTAATAAAAGTAATTAAGGTGTTATAGCTAGATATCTAATAGTAGGGTTTCTACTAAAAGTATAGCTAAAGTTAATACTTAGTTAATAGTAATAGTCTTTTAGACTACTAAAGATTACTTAGTAATTAGTTAAATAGTTAAACTTATCCTAAGTTACTTATATAGCTTAGTAATAAAATATAAGTTAGATACTAAAAGGTATTTAGAGAATATATTATAAGTTAATTACTAAAGAACTATAGAAGTTTTATCTTAAGTCCTAGATTTAGTTTAGTCTATATATAAGTCTTATTATTTTAGTTAAGCGTCTTTTCCTATAAGTCCTAAGCGCTTATAGCTTATAGGACTAAGCGCTTATATATTAATCCTTTAAGCACTTATACTAAGATCTTATTAGTACTTAGTAGTCTTATTATTATATAACTTATACTATAGTTCTTTTATTCTATAGGGAGTTATCCTTCTATTAGTCTATAAGATATTATACTACCTACACTTCTAGGGCCTAATAGGGCTAGTATTACCTATAACTTATTAGGTTATAACACCTTACCCTTAGTATAATATATACACTTTTATAAGTACCTTTTTACTAGCTTATACTATCTAAAAGAATTACTATAAAGTACACTTAAAATATACTTTAGGTACTTAAAGTCTTTCTTTTAGATAGGCTTAAAGGTTTTAATATACCTATAGGAGGGACTAGCTTCTTCTTCCTTCTCCCTCTCCTTTATAATAATAAGAGCTATAAGGTCTATATTAATATAGGTTAGTAAATAAATATTATATAGCTAGACTAAAATAAAAATATACCTATAAGGGACTAATTAAAGGTAGCGTTATACCTTACTAGGGTGCTAAAAAATAAAGGGATATAGTAGTCTTCTTTTTTCTCTTCTTCTTTATTTAGTCCTTTAGTACCTATAGTAAAAGGTTTAAGTTAAAAAGGCTATAAGCTGTCCTCTCTACTATTACTTTTACTAACCTCTTCTTCTTTATTAGGGTTAGTCTATATATAAACGTTAGCTTTATATATAAAGAGATAATAGAGTTAAAGAGGTAATAGTAACTTATAACTTCCCTCTTATTAAAGGGCCTAATAGGGAGATTTAAAGTACTACTACCTACCTCTTTACCCTTAGTCTTATATTACTTAGCTAGGGCAGCTATATATATAGTAGTAGTATACTTTTATATAAGTTCTTTTTTAAAAAGTATCTACTAAACGTTAGTATTATATAATAACTATATAATATAAAAAAAGAATATATATATATAATAAAGTTAGGGAAAATAAAAGTATTATAATATACAGTTAGTTAGTTAGTTATTTTATTAGTTAAAAAAAAAAAAAAAAAGGCTCCTTTAAGGGGCTTTAAAAAGTTAATAATATTTAATAAAGTAAAAACTAAGCTATCTAGCTAACTAGCTAATTAAAGGCCTCTATTTTATTAAAATATTTATATATAATAATAATAGGAAAATACCTATTATTACTTTACTAACTTTAACTATATATAGTATTATATAACTTTTCTTTTATATTCTTTCCTTTAGACCTTTTTAAAATAAATATCTATAGCTATATTCTTTATTTATAAATAATTCTTTTATATCTAGCTAGTATTAAATATATATTACCTAAATACAGTTAATAATATCTAGAGGGGTGTATTATAATACCTTTAGGTATCTAGTAGATCCTCTAGAGACTAAAATAACTATTATTCTACCTACTTTGTCCTAACCTATTGCTATAAGGCGTATTTATTTAGGTTAGGCCTTACTTTCTTATATATACTTATTTAAGCCGTTTTCTAATATCCTTTCCTACCTGTAAAGTGACTCTGTAACACCCCTATTACGACCGATCTAACTCTTCCTATAATTATAGAGTTGCGGCAGCTGAAGTGAACTTGCTATGATTCTGCAGCCTCGCACGGTCACGAAGCATCTGGGCCAGGTATGCCTATACTAGAGCTGCCTGGCAGGCAGACTCGGCGTAGCCCTCGTGCTGCTGGCGAGTGGTGATGGTGTAGTATGGTTGTTACTGTTGTTGTATTTTACACCGGTAGCGTCCCCTAATGGGGCAAGAGGCGCCTGGCACAGCTAGTGTCTAAAATACATACATATTTGTCACCTGCTAAGATGTCCACTCTGTAGTACTGTCGTCACCGCCGCCTAGGATTCAAACTAGAGTTACTACTTACTGTTAGAGCTCTAAAGGCTCCTCAGCATCCAGGGGTCATACAGCCTCCCTCAGCAGCTTTCTATATTATACAGCGCTATAGTGTAGTAGGTATACTCCTAACGCAGCCTACCTAACAGGTAAATATAAGCTTCTACCTGCCTAATACATTATCATCTACATGTATATTATATAGCTGATGGTCTGGAATTAACAGTCTACTTACCCAATAGCCAGATTGACGGCACGTTCAGCACGCCTGGCCAGTTTCTTCAGGTTGCCCCGGCGGAGCACCCCTTACCGGATCTTGCGGGACACCCTCTACTCGTGTTATCTGCTGAGGTCGGCAAGAAGTCGCTTTGGGTTGTAGATGCGCAAGATCTGGCGCTCCGACCGTCCGACAAGATTGGCGACACGACGGCATGACGGACTACCGCGGCACGAGGGAGAGGACCCCCCCCCACCCACTAGGACACAAGTGGGCGCCTCTCGTTATATTCATTGTGCGACGGAAAACGCCAGGAACCCGAGGAAAAGATCACTCGTTAAACACTGCGATGGAAAACGTACACAAACCATGATGGTCGTAATCAGTTCTTGTCTGGAGGTCTCGAGGTCTGACGGTTGACGACTCCCTCGATACCTATCTAACGGCAATGACCAATTCGAGTATGTTGACGATGAGTTCGAACTTCTACGTAGTGTCGACGATCAACTCCTTGCTCCAGACTTCAATAAGAGCAAGAAGGCCAAATCGAACAAAACTATCTGCTGGAACCAAGGCCCAGTTCCCCGCCTGGCTCACAGCTTGCAGCAGCCGCAGCCGGTCACTCCCATCTATAAGCACACACAACCAGGCCTCTAATTATTTCTTAACCTAACCGTTCCAGGCTTCTATTATATATATAACAGCCGGTCTCTTAATTACTAATTTCTTTATAGCATCGGGCATTAACTGTCTGTCTCAACTAACAATTAGCAGAGAGCTTTTAAGCATCTATACCTATCGTTACTAAGCAGACTAAGCTACTAATTAACTACTTCTTCTACCTTTAACTTTTTAACCTTAAATATTTATTACTGTTAAAACTTAAAACCGTTATAACTGTTACAGTCTTGAAGTTTTCAAGTACTAATATAATTACTATTAACTAGAACTAGCTACTAAATATCTACTTCTTCTACCCTCTTAACCCCCAACATCCATTACCGTTATAGCTGTCAGCAGTCCAACCGGCGGCATGGGCAAGCTGCATAATATAGCATCATTTATAAGGCTATCAATGGGGTTTTATATAACTCAAAAGGTCACTGCGATTATCCTGTGTTGAAGGGCTAGCTGTCTTGCGTTGTAAGTAAAAGTTTTAGCAACAGGGCAATCCATTCTGGAGTCACTCGATCGATGTGCATTCACAGCGGCGATGTATGGTTCACATGCATAACTAAGACCCAATCATATCATCCGTGGGTAAAAGAATTTGAAAGTGGAATGACCAGATTGATTACTATGCGGTTCTACATTCTCCGACCTGTACGGGCATGGTGGACTCTGAGCATTATCAGCTGCCTTGCGCAACTCTAGACCGAGCGATTGAAGGTTAGAGGCTGCAAATATTAACATTCTAAAGGCGCCAAATTTCTTTGTTCGTCTGGTACAGTTTCTTCATTTTGGACACCGTCATCCTTTGATTTCTGATGGAGTCTACCGCAAACACCAAACTGTCGTCACACCATGCCACAATCTCTTCAGTAGCAGAACCAAGCTTTTTAGCCAGAACGGAGACATTTGGAAACCTATTTTATAATCCTAAATCCTCATGGTGTAGGTTAAACTGGAAGACTATGGACTCTTTGTCTGCTTTGTCTGCCTTTGTCCCCGATTCCCGAAAGACGGTTCTTTGAGACCCAGGCTGTCAAGCCGGCCTGGCTGGTTCAGGGCATAGATTTGGCCACTACATTATTATCAAATAGTCGAGTCTTCTGTATTGCACTACTTGACCGCTGTTCTTCTTACGCGACTATTACCTCTTGTTCTTGAGCTGATTCATAATTGAGGGTGCATTCATAGGCGGCCGGTGTCATGACGAGAAGTCCACTAGTTAAAAGAAGAGAAAAGCCGTCTTGGCATTCGGTGACAGATATATCCTTCCCAAGAGCTAGGAAGGTAATTGTACTTACAGCGTAAGAAACCTGGCACTGAACAAGGAAAGAAGAGGTTTCCTGGAAATATAGCCATCAATAGCTACCCTTTGGGCCGCCCTTTACAGTTATGGAGGCTAAGGATGATTGCCTCCTACACCAGGGTAGGACCAGGCAGTGACACATATCTAATAAATTGCGGATCCTTCATGCAGCGCTGTATCCCAAGCAGTCAGTTAGAACCCCCACCATATCTGGCTGGCTGACAAATATCTGAGATACCTTGAGGCCATGTCCGACGCCGCCCACCTCGCCGCCATGGGGCCTTGGTTGTCCCGTGGCTCCAGATGACCCCGCAGGCCTACCAGTTGAGACGGACTGCCGCCGGCTTCGCTCCTCTGGGGCAAGCGCCGCTGGACGATGCCTTTAACGTCCTGGTGGAGTGGTACTACAAGATGCAGGTTTAGCATAACTGCATTAAAGATAAGTACTACCGGCGGATAAGGGAGGTTGTTGGCAGGAGAGGGCCATGGGGATAGAATGCCCACATCCATTAGGTGGCCCGTAAAATCCGGCAAGGGGGCGTTGGCGCGCGGTCGGCGGGGGTGGTGGGAGCTGGGGCGGGGGCCGGGAGCCCCATGGCGGCGAGGTGGGCGGCGTCGGACATGGCGGCGGCGGGGGAGGCGAGCGAGTCTTTGAATGCTTAATAACCGGATGCCAAAAGAAACTCTGCCACGACACTGGGATGGATGGATGTCTGAGCGAAGTTCAAAACACTGTTTACTACCCCCTTTGTGAAGAGGCAACAGCAACGGCATGGTGGTATCGCGGTGGTATTGGTGTTGTTGTTGCTAGAAGGGCTGCTGGCTGGCTGGCTGAGGTGAAGGCTGGCCGTATGGGCAGTCGAGGTCACGTGGGTGGACCTCGCTGGCAACACCCTTTTCTCTTCACTTAGCTGCGATCCGTACCTGCTTGATGATTGCGTAACATCGCTTGATTCCTGGGATGTGTGCTGCTCTTTCGGCGCGGAACAGACATCGGCAGGTAGCTAGCTGCCTGCCGCATCGCGATGGAGGCTCGGCAGGCGGCAGCGGTGCTTCATCTGCGTGATGGCTTGGGTACCCAGGTGGGCAGTACGTCATGGGTGGTAGAAATCAGTGTGGGCAACTCCCGTGGTCGGGGAGCGCTACCCTGGGCAGTGACTCTTGATTTCCCAAAAGATATCCCATAACCTTTTCCATACACTATCAGCTCCTGTCCATCTGTGCTCATCAGGATGCCTCACAGGGAGCCACCGAAACCAGTTTTGCGACTGCACAAGGAACGTGTAATTTTGCTACTTCTTCTTCCTACATACCTGTATGCAGTCGTGTAGGCTTCGGGAAGTATCACATCCCAATGTCTGTCTGCTCGACACTCACAAGCACCACATCATGAACGGGAACGACAAAGCAAGGAGCCTGCCTGGTGTAATGTCGATATGACCATTTGCACCGTTGATCAAGACGAAGAGGAGAAGATAGGCCTTGCTTCACACCACAAGACTCCCTCTGCAGCAGTCACCAGCCCATCCAACAACAAACCTGCAATGACAGCAAAGTCTGCCTCACATTTGCTGCAGCAGCAAACACTTGCCCTGCCCTCGTGAGCGCTTGAGTTGCGCCTGCAGAACCAACCATCACTTGTCCAAGAGTAGGCTTTAGATGTGTCTACGCGGTTGGTATTCTCTGATTTTCTTCACACCCGAATGAGCGCCTTTTGAGCGTCTGCGAAGACTTTCAAAACGGTCAAGATTGACGATGGTAGCCAATGCGATGGAATGGTGGATTGATTGAATTGAGGGTAACATAGCGATGGGGTTGGCATCACGGGGTTCATGCGGCGGAGGATTCATTGCCAACAGAGCTGTTTCTCCGTGCCAAGGGGCAATGGCCCGGCCATTTACAGAGATTGTTGTATGTTTCTGAGAGCTGGAC
Source organism: Colletotrichum zoysiae (assembly GCA_030867305.1). Lineage (NCBI taxonomy): Eukaryota > Fungi > Ascomycota > Sordariomycetes > Glomerellales > Glomerellaceae > Colletotrichum > Colletotrichum zoysiae. The sequence continues at coordinate 46,433 of MU842916.1, read as the reverse complement.
GGATAGAAAGGTTTTGAGTCAGATTCGGGTTGTTTTTTGCTGTCGCCTAGACACCTTGCATGATTGCTGTGGCGGCGTGGCCTTGTCTGTGTCAGACAAGTCAGCTGGTTGCGAGCAATCAACTGGCGTCAACTAGCAGTCTGTCAATTTCCATGTACCATCGTGGCACCAAAAGGTTATCACAGGGTGGAGGAGCCCTTTGTACTCAGGTACCTACCTAGGTAGTAATTAGTAGTGTGTCTTCATCTCCAACCTCATTAGCCTTTGCCAGTTCTCCGGGCGAAAAAGAAGCTTAATTGAAAGCTTTCTCCGAAACTTTGTGAGTCATATATATCACCAAGCCTGTTCCTTTCCTCAGTCTTCCTTCAAAAACTTCCCAACAAGCAAGCCAGCTGCTTTTCCATCCCCATAACAACAGTCGAACTTCACTACCAATCCATCTCATCGGCAATCAAAAGCACCCTCCCTACCCTGACTTACTCACAGCTCCTTACGTTTACGATACTCGAGCGCCACGGATCCATACCTTCCAAGCTTGATATTGGCCTCAGCGTTATCCAAGGCTCCGTTTCCGCCTTGAAAAATATAAACGCGAGGGAGGCATTCCCCCTTTGACCTTGTCTGAAGCGCTGCCTACCATAAAGCATCAAAGCTCGCACTGAGGCCTCCTAGGCTTCGGACAATACACAGCATCAAATTTTCGAAACGTCGGAGCAGCTACGGAAGAAGCTACCTACAACACACCGGCCAAGATGGATCCCTTCAACAAGCTGCCAGCAGAGCTCCGTGTAAAGATCATGGTGTCGACCTGCTGTCCACATACGATTTTGCAGCTCATCCAGGCCTCGCCTGTCATGCTCGAGCAATACACCGCATCGAAATGTTACATTGCAAGGAAGTTGCTTGCCTCCGAATTCGATGATGGCATGGTTCAGGACGCGATGGCCATCATTCTTTTCCCTCCACAGTCAACGAGTCACTTCAAAACCTTGGCTCGTGCCCATTGTCGCTCATGGGCAACACAAAAGCTCGTCAACCCGTTACGCCAACCTCTACAAAGTCAGGACCACGACTTCATTGAACAAATCAGCAAGCTCCGTAACGGGCTTATGTTCTTCATTGAGGACTATCTTACCAAGGCCACTGCTGCCTTCCCCCCACGGGAGTATCTTTGCCTTTCATCAGGGACCCAGTTAATATTCAAAGGCCAGGCAGTGAGTCACAGATTCAACGCAGCCAATCTTACAATTCCGGAAAGAAAGCGACTGCTACGAGCCTTTATGCGGTACCATCTCCATTCTCTTATCAGTCGGATTGAAGATGACGAAGCCGAAATATTATTTAGCAAAAAGGCATTGTGTGGTCAAGAACTTCAGCCATGGGACAAAGAAGCAATTCTCTGCGTCCACACATATCTCAGGTCTCTTTATGGGGCCATGGTTGCCCAGTGCAGCAGCGACACCTGGCTACCAGAGGTTGTCTCAAAGTCTACCTCGCCTCACCCCCCCGGTTTGCTTTACCCAGATAGCCTATACGTCGACCCTGACTTCTACGCCTTAAGCCTGACCCACTTCCGCGGTACATCAGGGCTGGCCATTTTGGGCTTCGACCTGGCCGCAGTCTTTCTTCGATCCGCTGCAGCCGGAAAATCTGGTCAGGACCACCTCAGGAAGTGGTTTGCAGAAGCTTACCCGGAAAATCTCGGAAACACATACCTACATGGATGGAGGAGCCGGCGGTATCTCGACTGTCTTGATCACAATTATAGTGACTTTGGTGCCAAGGAAGAGGATCATCAAAAGGGCCCAGGCATGTACCAAATTCTTCACTCCCGTCTAATATCCACAATAGATGTACAGAGGAAGATCTACCAACAAAGGGCATGGGTGTTCTTTGACAACGCCAGATTCTACCCTTTGCCTTCGCCCGATGCGAGACCACATTTTCCAACTGAAGACGACATTCTTAACGAACAGTTCGGCAATTCAATACAGGACGAGGATTGGTTTACACATCCATTCGAGACCCGAGTTCGGCATCTGTCACAAAAGTGGCATGACAAGCAGCGGGGGATATCTGCTCATACGACAAAGGTTGAAAACCTTCAAGACTTGGAGCTTGCAAAAGTGTGTCAAGTGTCACTACCTAGCGTAGTAGACTATACACATTTGTCTACCTTAATTCCATTCTGGCAAGTGTCAAGTTTTCCGCCCGAGCACTGAGATGCTTGCTTCCCTTTTCAGTCAGCATCGCTCATAGGTTTGGTGCCCAATAGGAGGCAGTAATGTTTTGGAAGGATGATTTAATGGTGAAGAGGCGAAATAACCTGGCAAACGTTTATTCTGGCGGATGGCTCGGTAGAGTAATAAACGCATCATCTGTGCAAAGGGCTTGGGGCCCGTCGTTATCTTCTTAATAGACTTGGTAATACAAAATCATGTCACAGACTCGGTGGATGGAGGTCTTTGATTTGGAAAAAGTTACAATTACTATGGAATCACTACGGGTGAGCCGACATGGAGTTTCCCGAGCTCCTCTTTGATGTTCCTCACTTCCAAAAACTCGGTGTGCAACGATGTGGTCCCGTCGGGTTTACGTCGGAAGAACCCAACTATTCGTCCACGTACGATATGTCCGAGGATATTCTTCTCTTCGGTTTTTGGTTCTGCCCACATGTCTACTATCCTCTTCTCGTTTGCTGGCATGGCCCAGTCTGGCGAGATTGGCTCGAGGGGCTCTCCGTAGGGGTCCAGGGATATATCATGCTCCAATTCGATGACCCGCCGCGCCATCATAACCAGGGTGGCCATCTCCCAAAGGTTTTCCCGCGGAAGTCCCAGGGTCGGTATCAGACGCAGGATTTGTAACCGCGTTTCCAGATGACGGCAGCTATTGACGATAAAGAACAGCATCGGTAGGTACCCCGTTTCAAACATGAATTTTGGGGTTTGTGTGCTACTGTGAGTCACACTTTCCGAGTGCTCCGAGACTTGCTCGACGGTTGCGGTAAGCTGTTTGGCTAGACGCTGGTAGTTGGGCAAATACTTATCGTAGCCAGTTTGGCTGCTGTCAAAGGCCATGTTTAACCAGATACGGCAGCATTCGTAGCGCGTTGTGAGGAAACTCCGAAGCATCCTCTGCAGATAACCCTCCTTATACTCGAGAATCCTCGAGGTTGGAGTGGACGGATACTGGTCTTGCTCCTCGAACCGAGTAAAGAGGTCGTTCCACTTGTCTAACAACTTGTTGATGCTCTCTTGTTTCGCGAGTAGTTCTGGCGGAATCGCATTGCCTATAAGCGACTCGGAGCGGTAGGGGTAGCCTTTCTTCATGAGCTGAAGTGTCTGGCAGTATATGTCGTCAATCATCAGCTGGGCATCCTGAAACGTCGAGAAACTGGACGGAATACGATGTTCCAGTCCGCTCAGGTCCGGAAAGTCTGATTTCTCGCTACTGAAAAAGAACGAATACTCGGTTAGACGTCGGAACAGCGGAAGGAGATGCTCCCTCGTCCAGGGGAACTCGTTGTGGGTATCCCGTAGGATCGCGACACCGTGCTTGCAATGCCTGATGGCGGCCTCGCGCCCCGACCGCAGGAACTCGATGCAGATGAACAAGAGGCAGACGAGCAGCACAACGGGCTGCCTGTCGCGAGTCATCATGCCCCGCAGCTCGTGAATCGCGGCATTATAATGCCGCAACGCGAAGCTGTTGTCACGAGGAGTGACTGCCGCATGGCTGCTGCTTTGAAACTGTTCGTAAAGGTCGCTGATGGCGAGGATGGAGTGCGTGACAGCGGGTTCGAATGTGCTGAATTGCATAACAATGTGAGTCCAGAAGTAGGGATCGACAGCCCCTGAGAGGAGGGGGCCCACGACCTCTGAAAAGTATTGCAGCGCGCGGCTGTCGTTAGGCGAGTTGATGCCGGGAGAGGCGCGGCTAGATTGAAAAGGAACGATGGCCGAACCGGGAGAGCCAGGCGAAGCATCTGACAAGTCGGCAACGTGTGGATAACCATCACATTTCCGGCCGGTGACGGTACAGCGGTTGCAGAACGGTCTGGCCTCGTCGCATTTGATCTTGCGAACTCTAATTACCGTTAGACACCGAGCGACGTATTCACATTGGTCCTTTGGCATATCAAGCCGCCACAGCATCTATCCAAAGGGATTATGCCAGGAACTTACTTGCAGGTTAGACATCCCGTCCTAACCTTTCGGCTACCCTTCCGAGCCATCGTTCTGGCCAGGCGGCTGCACCAAACCGAGACCGCGTCGAGGGGGAGAAAAAAAAAAAAGCTCGAGCCAGCCTAGTATGCCTGGTATGCGTAATCCGAGCCAGCCACTGATGTTGGGCTGGCGACAACCAATCTGCCGGTCTGGGGCGAATGGGCACCCGTTTCGTGTCTCGGTGAAGCAACCGGATGAGAGAGAGAGAGCTTGAGTCCGAGATCGAGGTGCAGGAGTGCGAGCGACGGCCGTGGGCAGGTAATATCTGTGCCCACCAACCTCAGCAAAACCCAGTGGACACGCAGGGGTAAGACCGAACCGGCCAATGCCGGCCTGCACGGCTCTGAGGAACCCTGCCACTGGACGGGGTAGCAACGAATGCTTGTCTTTGGCGTGGTTGTGTTGCAGTGAAGGATCATGTCTAAGCCACTCCGGGACTAGGGCTCCAATATTACAGGCCGGGAGCCACCAACAATCAATCGGGGGACGATTTATTCGATGATGGGAGATCATTGCTAGGTATATGAAATCGCGATCTGCCGCAGTTCGGATGGAAAGGGGCTCTATTTCCGTCAATACATAATGAATTCGTGGCCAAACAGCAAGCGCAGGAAGTGCGGATGTCGACCAGGAGCAGTCAAGAGGGCCTTACGCTGCGATACCTAGTGACTTGAATAGGTATCGCATCCCCATTCCGACCCAGTTCCAACTCCATGTCTATACCAGACATTCAAGATTATGTGACATGTGATATCATGAGGCTAATCCGACGTTCGTCAATAGATATGAAGGTACAAAGAGTTGTCATTTCATCGGCACAGCAGCTTAAGGGGTGGCGGTGCGTTAATAGTTAATAGGGTGCTTTATCTAGCTGAGGACAACATGGGACATCATCCAAGTGATGACTGAACTCGAAAGAAATCTTTCAGCACTGCAAGTCCAACAGCGATCTTTATCACAAAGCCTCGCCGTTCGGGATCTGCAACGTAGTCCGGATTTACAATGTTCGCGATGTCTGGTGTTCTCACTATTGACTCTCGATGTCAGCACTAACCCCATGGTGAGATCCTACATGGTTAGAATTTTGGTGATCTTTTTTTTTTCTCGAGAAAAGGTAGGCTCCTAATGAGTGTTTGAATCTTGTAATTAGTAGCCGGCAGTAATGGCATTTCTTTAAACGCCGACCAATGCAATCTAGATGATCTTATTCGGTGAAAAGACGGGCCCGGAAGGCCCGGAAGACCCTGGCATGTAGAGGGGCCCCCGGACCCTGTCTATCTGCCCCTAAGCAGTATGTATCTCGCAATCATGAGTGCATTAATAAAGTTGATAAAGCAAAGACTCGCACAAATGCCCATCCAGAAGTAGTGATGCAGGTAAGGCAGTGGAGCCTTCAATATTATATGAGTCCATGATTTATTGAATCCCCAATCATCGTGCACAAGATGCAGAAGCTAAGCATTTGAATCACGAAAGTCATATTTACAATTCCAAAAATATTGCTTACAACCTTTTGCGGCACGCGACTCTGCAACCGTACAGCAAGGAAAATCGATGATGCCAGCTACCCAAAAAGGCGGCGAAGCTTCAATGAAAGCAACACGTGAATCGCGGCCTGGTTTGCAACTTTGTCACGACACCCTTCACTATTATTAGCGGTCCTCATGGCCTGGAAACCCGGTGAATTTGAGCCATGGTAGTGTTTGTCCTCAGACACGTTCAGATTGCTGAGATGAGCAGCTTTTCCGCCTGCAATCCTATCAACACGCCCGAAAGAATCTCGGATCTGGCGGATTCGTTCTATAACCTACCTAGGGAGGTTCCAGCTCTTGATATCGATCTCGAAGGAGAGAATCTGGGTCGGGAGGGTACGATTTTCATCCTCCAAATTTCCGTCTCGCCCAGAAAGCACACATTTGTTATTGATATCCGCGTTGTCGGGCGCAAGGCGTTCCTCACACCGGGATACAAGTACCTACCATCAGACCCTTCAATCTGTCCTGGAAGCCTCCGAAATGACGAAAGTCTTCTTCGATGTCCGCAGTAACTCGGATGCGTTGTTCGCTCACTTCGGCATCAAGCTTGATGGAGTTCGGCATCTTCAACTACTGGAGTTCGCATCGCGGGAGGCTCGCAAAAGTTTCCTTGGTGGCTTGGCGAAGTGTATTGATAGAGACAGACTACAGTCCGCTGAGCTCCGCGGAGAGACAAGAATGGAGTATTATCAAGGACGCTGGACACAAACTCTTTGATCCACCGTCTGGCGGTAATTATGCCGTATTCGACAAGCGGCCATTGCCGCGGGAAATTCTCACTTATGTATTGTATTCAAGATTTTCAGTATCTTCCTCAACTGTGGCTCGTATACGATCAAAAACACACACCTCAATGGAGACTTCAGGTCGGCAGAGAGTCTCAAGCAAGGATACAGCTCTTCCAGTCCACCGGTTTCAATGGCCAGGGGAGACATATGGCATTGCCCCCAGCTGGATTGGCATCTCAGTTTCACATTCGGCGCACGACTTTTCGGCTCCGAGAGAATTAGACAACGGAATTGTCATAAGCGATTGAATTGTAGATTTTTACAAGAGTCTTGGTTATTGAGGATTCCCGAATCGACTTTTAGTTCGCAGCCTTTGTCCAAACTTCCACAGCAGCAATGGGGCTGGCACGCCCAATACCACGGCAACAATTGCCAATAGACTCCCACCCCAGCCGTACCCGAGGTTACCAAACAGCGCAGGGACGAAAAGAGGGAATGAGAAGGCGGCCATGGATCTGAGGAATGAGCAAGCAGCCGATGCCGAAGCAGTGTGGATTGAAAAGCAGTCAGCAATGTAGGCCGAAATACACTGGTACGAGATCATACTGCTCCCGACTGTAATTGTGATTCCAATCTGCATTTGACATCAATCAATCAAAGCACGAAGTACTGAAGAGGGCTATGGGTGTTTCCTCACATTTGGGATTAGGAAATGCATTCTGTTCTGCGCTGACCAAGCGAACAGCAATATACCGCAAGGTGAAGTGACCGCGGCGGGAATCATCAATGGTATGCGAAACTCCGGAGCACCCGTCTGGTCTTCTTTTATACCGTAGCGCAGCTTGAGTCTGCGGTAAGTGGCATCCATGGCCGGACCGCAGATCAGGACACCGATCATGGATCCAGCGGCGACTGAGATGTAATTCAAACTGGCGATACCCTTACTCATCCCGTAATGGTCTTCCCATAGTGCTGGAAATCCAGAAATGACGAGGTAGAGAAACCCAAAGTTGAACGCCTGATAGATTGCTAAGCTTTGGATGATGGGCTGCGTTGCTAGCATGACCCATGGCCGCGATAAGCTGATTCTCAGAATTCCTGGCAGCGTACGCCCTTTCTTTTCCCACTCGGTATGGAAGGTTTGCTCAGGATGGGCCTTGCGAAGCTTGCGGGCCTTCAGCTGAAGCAGGCGTGGCGCGTACGTCTCCCGGAGGAAGAAGAACGCAACCAGCTGGACAGTGAGGTTCACAATGACTACAATCCAAAAGGCCCACCTCCAGGTTGCGTCCTGGGAGATGTAGCCGCCAACTAAGATTTGAGTTGTTAGCGAATAATCAAGGTCCTGGTAGTCGGAGTGGTTGTCAACATACGGATCGGGCCAACCGCAAGACCCATAACCGGTGCAAATTGCATGCATGCGAGACCTTTCCCGCGCTCTTCAGGTCGCCAGCAGTCTGCCAAGATACCGCTTCCCATCTGTATGTGGAGAGTTAAAAAGAGATGCCACCGAGCCTGCTAAGTGAAGACCTACTCCGACTGTAACGCTCCCTCCAATGCCAGCGAAGAACCGGAAGGCCAGAATCTCCTCTTTCGAGGCAGCGAACCCACACAGCGTGGTCGAAATGATAAAGATGATATTGCCCACTCTGACAATTGGTGTTCGACCCCATACCTCTGAACAGGGCGAAAGTATAAAAGGCCCGAGGGCATATGTCAGGAGGAAGATGGACAGCACCAGTTGAAGGTAGACCCCGTTTGTGATGTTCAAGTCCTTGCTGATCGGCTTGAGGGCCGGTGCAGCTATGGAAGAGGAAAGGGGAGAGAGAAATGCAAATGAGGAAATGATTAATGAAGTCTGTCGATGTTGTCAGTGGGTGTATGCATACATGACACATGGAAAACTCACACTCCACTTTTGAATCCGAGTCCAGTTCTTGGGGTTCTTCGGGTCATCTGGCCCTTCCCAGGTAACCTGTTAACTGTCAGAGTGAGACGAAGACCTCCAGATCGGACGAAATACCAGTATAGAGCCGCCCTCGTCCTCATTGTTTATCTTCTCGGACTCGGATGACGTTTGGCAGGTCCAGACCGACGGAGCCTTCAGCTGATTCTCGGAACAGGCGTTGTGATGTTCGACCGGCATTGCGAATGATGTTCTGGTGAATCTTCTCAACGTCTTCTGTTCAAAAACATTTGAAGTTATTCTTTTATGAGCAATTGGGTAGAGCTATTGAGCAAGAGACAATGGCTATCAGAGTACGGATTGAAGAGTGATGTTGGAGGAAAATCGTGGTCTGTGTGACTCCCTTCACCTCTCTTATAGCAACACTAGTTTCCCATGGACTTGCGGCTTGAGGTGCCATGTTTGTTGGTTGTCAGAGGAAACGGAGAAATGTTCTCGTGGCTCTAGTCCAGTCTGACTTCTCGCCCTTGGACATGCCATAGGCGATATCGTGCGAGTGTAGAAGCAGAGGGAGCTACCACGCCTCGCCGCTTAGGGCCGAACGAGTCACCTGCAGGCTGCCTCATCTCAGCTGGATGGGTCCGCCGTATACCAGCTCGGTCGGATTGGGACATGGCTTTGGTCTGGCCAAGGTCGAAGAAGGGGTGCACATTAGCAGTTGTTTCCCCCCCAGAATTGCGGCGCCTGGCGTGCGAACTAGGAGGCGGCCCGAGACACCAGCAACTGCGCTACACGATCGATACATGAACTACTATCATACGCCACGTCCGGGGGAGCACGAAGCAGGCGGCTTGTGCCGCTTTTCTATTTTTTTAGTTACCGAGCCGCAAAGAAAGCTGAAACGCGGGAATCACCGGTTTCTGACACCTCTAGAAAAGAGGCAAGCAAGACAGGCAAAAAAAAGCATGCGTGATCCAGGTATGCAAAAACTAGGTCCATCCAGGATTCGAACCTGGGCCTACGGAAGGATATGATTGTTGAATCAGAATCCGACGTCCTAACCAACTAGACTAATAGACCGGCCATGAGAAGCTTCTTTTTGTGTGATCGGCGGGCTTGGAGAAATGTTCATGTGGGCTTGCCATGCTGGGGCTGCTGCCCTTCATGTGGACACGCTTTTATCCCTTGTGGATCTCGTCGACAAGCCCGATGTGGTTCTGGAGGCACAAATAAGCCAGGGAGATCATCTTAAAACCCCTGGCTGAAATGTAGAAAGAAGGGCTAAGGACATGATAATACCCAAATGCTTGGGAGAAAACAAAGATTGGGTTAAGCTAGGAGCCCGGCACTTTTGCCAAATTGGGAGTAGTAGTCAAAGAAACAGTACCGGCGCCGGAAGCCAACCAACTTGGCTAGAGAACTAGTGCCTTTCAGCCTCCAGAAATGCAATTCGGAAATGCCGTGGGTCGTCGCGCAGGGTGCAAATTGCGGTCTTGCGGAGTCCGGGCGAGGCTCGTGCCTCTTGTCTCGGTTCAGCGCCACGATCTTGGGGTAGTTCATCGCCGATATGCCCAAAGAGGAATCCAAGCACGCGACACAATCGCGCCTGTCAAAAAACTACCTAGCGGAGCTGGGGGGAAAAAAGGCGAGTAAAAAGGATGCAGCTGCGACGAAGGGCATTTTGGCTGGAACAGGTCCAGGTCCTTCGCCTAGTCAGAGGCCACAGGTTTGGTCCGGCACGAAGTGAGTCGAGACAACTGCAGCTGAACACAAAAGTATTAATACCTCAGAATCAGTCCAGCAATGCAAGGAGGCGCGCGCTGGAACAGTCTGGCCCATGGCGACACAGAAAGGCTGGGTGATGTGCCTGAGTACGCTCTAACATTGTGTCTTTACAGTTAGAGAAGCCTACGACGATGCATCTTGAATGAAAAGGAGGACTCTTCCCAGCGAGACATTGCGTAAGGGCGAATATTGTGTAAATCCACTGATTACCTGATCGAGGCAATCAGCCTGCATATTAGATTTCATAGCGTTATCATTACACAACAAAAACATGGGCGATTGGTTTAGTGGTATAATGACCGCTTAGCATGCGGTAGGTCCAGGGTTCGATTCCCTGATCGTCCATCTCTTTTGCACCTTGTGCAACTAGACACTACACTTGTTTTTTGTTTTATCCATGGGTTCTTAAAGTGCTTGAATAACTTGTCAGTAAGACCGAATTGCTGGATATTGTTTGTTCTTTGAAACAGCCTAATATAGTGTTAAATAGATTGCCTGGTTTGTGGGGTAGTAAGCGTCTTGGTGCCGACCCCTCACCTTAAAAGGGCCATTTTCCTCGTGCCTCCGAATTAATAAAGACTCTAGGTGTTACCGAGAGTCTCGCTTGCTTCCCCACGCATGACTTCCCTGGAACACAATTGGGCAATCTGTAAAACACTGGGCCGTCCCCATGCTAGGTAACTTGGACGAAATCGACGGCGTTGCACCTGATTCTTGGCTATTAGCCGATCAACCACTGACCTGAGCCCGGAGGCCGGGCGAACAAGCAATATGATTAAGACGATACAGGATCCCGGTTGAATGAGCCTGTGTTCATTGAAAATTCATCTCCTACCGCGTGTTTGGCCGTTCAAGCACCTTTAGAATGTCACATTGTTTGCTACTTGTCATCTGTGCCGGAGTCGGAGGGGTTGTCATGATGATATCTGTCTTGGGCACTTGGCAGATGCCTCCGAGACTCCGATATGGTCCTTATAAATTGGACTCGTCTTGGATGACACTGTCCTAGCTTTCTGTTCGTTTTGATATTCCTGGCAGAAATAAGGTCTAACTCCTCTACTCCAAAATGTACCACGTCATTGTCACCTTGGCTGGTTTGACTGGCCTTGCCTTGGGGCATAGCCGCGTGCTGAACTTCGCAGTCGATGGAGCTTCCTATGAAGGCTTCAACCCGCAATCGGCAACCCCCAAAGTCCTAGCAGCGTGGGGCACCTCGGTCAAGAACGACGGCTGGGTCGGCAAGGAAAGCTACGGCAAGGCGGACATCGTATGCCATCTCAACGGTACCAACGCGGGCGCCCACGCCCCAGTCGCCGCGGGAGACACCATCGGCTTCCAGTGGCAGGGCTGGCCCGAGTCTCATCACGGCCCGATACTGACGTACCTGGCATACTGCGGTGAAGAGGCCGGGTCTTGTGGAGCCGTTGACAAGACAAGACTGAACTTCTTCGCCATCGACAAGGTTGGGCTCGTCGACCCCCGTGCCAACGCGACCAGTTTCGCGACTGCATGGGGAACATGGGCGAGCGACATCCTCATCCGGAACAACGCCACCTGGACGGTGCAGATTCCACCCAAAGTCGTTCCGGGTCACTACGTCCTGAGACACGAGATCATTGCGCTGCATTTCGCCAGATATTCCGGACAGGGCGCGCAGCATTATCCCCAGTGCATCAATATCGAGGTTGTCGGTGGAGGGGAAGATAAGCCGTCGGGCGTCTTGGGAACAGACTTGTATCGGACCGCAGAAGAAGGTCTGGTCTACGACATTTCCCAATCGCCCACCGGGACGTACAATATCCCGGGCCCGACAGTCTACGCCGGTGCGACGGCTTTCGTATCCCAGACCGGGATAGTCGTCGAGTCATCGGCTACTGCGATACCCGATGGTGCAATGCCGACCGGAACGTAGCAGGGGCGGTTGGTGGGACATCTGTCGATAGGATTTCGTACGATCTCCACGGCCTTGGCCGACGGTGATGTCGGCGTCGGGGCCGCGATGTGGAGGGAGGCCCGCTTTGCGGATTCATAGTAGCATTTGAGGAGGTCAATTGCTCCATAAATCGACTTGTTCTTTTGCAATGATTCCAATCTCGCCAGCCGAGCTTTCAGAGCCAAACGATTAATGGCACTTGCGTGAATGTATCTCGATGATTGCGTTGTTGACAGCCTCGTTACAGTTGTAGATGGAGTTGCCTAGAATACATGCATTGAACGACGGGCGGGCTCTGGCCCGAAGTCGGGCGAGCTTGATAAGACGGACCGGGATTGGTTGCTTGCCTATCTCTATCCTCCCCCTCTCCCTTTTCAGTAAGCTTTGTCCAGTTAACACTGCACGAGCCGTGGACGATTTGTGCCCAAACCGTCTCCTGGCCTTTCTGTTCATCGTGCATCATTGCAGCCCAATTATCCTGTGTCAGCAGGATGTTCTCTCGCGCGAAGCCGCTGATATCCGTCCTCCCTCCGGTGAGGTCACTATCAACCGCGCGGGGCTCCTTATCAGGTCTCAAGATCAACGCCGACCGGCTTCAAGAGACACTACATCATACGTGCCAATGGGGTGCAGCTCATCGCTATGGCAGGTGCGTGCTTATTTGCTGTCTCCCTCGCGCTCGGTCTACTTGGCTGAGAAAGCCATTCAATTCTAACGCTTTCGTGCAAGGGAACCAACGCAAACCGGCATGGCCCGGTTGACTCTATCCGACGACGACGCTCGTGTGAGGCGTTGGTTCGCCGATGAGGTGGCTGATCTGGGATGTGCGCTTTCCGTCGACGAGATGGGCAACATGTTTGCGAAGAGGAAGGGCTCTCTCCAGTCACCGGCCCCGATGACCGCCATGGGCAGCCATCTAGACACCCAGCCCCGCGGCGGCCGATACGACGGCATCCTCGGCGTTGTCGCCGCCGTCGAGGTGATGCGAACGATGAAGGAAAATGGATTCCAGACCCAGTTTGACGTTGGCATCGTCAATTGGACCAAGTGAGTGTGCCCATCCTGAGGAGGCCGTGTCGGCGTCTGACGAAGGAAATCAGCGAGGAGGGCGCCCGCTTCCCCAGGTCTATAATGGCGTCGGGGGTCTGGGCCGGTGAGATCGCGCGCGAAACGGCCTGGAACCTGGCCGACATCTTTGATCCCTCGGTGACTGTGAAAGCCGAACTCGAGAGGCACGGTTACATCGGAGCCCTGGCGTGTTCAAGCGATGCATCTTCCGGCTTCCCGCTGGGGGCGCATTTCGAGCTGCACATCGAGCAGGGCCCCATCCTGGAGGAGAGCGGCAAGAAGATCGGCGTCGTGCAAGGGGCGCAGGCATACCGCTGGTACACATTCACCGTCCGGGGCCGCGATGCGCACACGGGTACGACGCCGTTGAGATCGCGCAAGGACCCGCTGCTTGCGGCCTGCAAGATGGTTGCATCCTCGAACGCGATTGCGAAGAAGCTCGGGGCGTTGGCGTCCACCGGCATCATCAAGATCCCGCCCAGTTCGTCAACAAACACCATCGCCTCCGACGTCACCTTCACGCTCGACATCCGACACCCCGAGGACGCCGTGGTCGAGGAGGTGCAGCGGCGGTGTGTGAGGTCCTTTGAGGAAATCGCCAAGCAAGACGGCCGCGGCGTCGAGCTGCAGTGGACGCTGGACACCGACTCGCCGGCGGTCAAGTTCGACAAGGAGTGCATCCGGGCCGTGGAGGACGCGGCCGACGGCCTTGTCGGACCCGACGGGTGGCTGCCGCTGACGAGCGGCGCTGGCCATGACAGCGTCTACACGAGCAAGCGGTGCCCGACCACGATGATCTTCGTCCCTTGCAAGGACGGGGTGAGCCACCACCCGGAGGAGTACTGCAGCCCGGGCGACTGGTAAGTGCACCCACGGTGCCGATGCTGTGACGTGTAACAACCTAACGATCGACAGCGCCAATGGTGCCCAAACACTGCTCGAAGCCGTGGTCAGTTATGATCAACTGAGAGCGAGTCGGTGTTGAGTAGGATTCGACGCCATTGAGTAACGAGAAACCATGTTTGGTGTGCTCTATTCAGACTGCAGATGTAGTGGACTGTAGTGAGCTTGACCCCAGTAACGAGGACGTCTATTATAACTCAGCAAATGCATCATCCATCTCACCTAACTCGCACACACGTTTCGTTGATGCTCAAAAATGTCCATGGCTTGGCCTTCTGTTTGTCAGAAGGACTGCATTTCTGAACACGCCTTCCATGTCCATGGCAAAGGTGCGTCCTTGATCTCACTGAATGTCTGGCAAGCGTTACGTATAGTTAGGGGGTATTTAACTTTTGCCAAAAACATGGCATCCCCGGGTAATTCCCTGCGCTCCAGTCGCTCGGCTCCAGACCACAGCCGCGCGCCGATGAATTAGTTCAGTGATCACACCTTAGGTACGGCGCGTTCGGCTCCCACGAAGGCCGCGCTTATACTTAAAACACCGCAAATCCTACGCCCTGTTTTGTGCTTTGGCTAGCACCACACCTGAACATCCCCTGGAGCGACAAAAGTTCTTAAATATAATCGTGCCTGGACCAAAACTCTATCAGCAGAACAGCCCCCAGGACACCGTCAAGATGGTATCCCCGATCAAGCCTTATAAGATCGAGGTTCCCGACTCGCAGATCGAAGAGTTGCACTCCAAGCTTGACCTCGCCACGTTCCCGCCGTCCTCCGAGCTCACCGAGAGCTGGGACTATGGCACTCCGGTCTCCGAGGTGAAGCGGCTCGCCCATCTCTGGCGCAACGGCTACGACTGGCGGGCTGCCGAGGCCAGGCTCAATGAGTTTCCCCAATTCACGACGACCATCTCGGTCGACGGCTTCGGCGACCTGGAAATCCACTTCCTCCATCAGAAGAGCAAGCACCCCGGTGCTGTTCCCCTGCTTTTCTCCCACGGCTGTAAGCGGAATGCCTTCATCTGACATCGGCCGCAGAAGCTGGCGCGGACTAACTCGCCACCAGGGCCCGGCAGCTTCCTCGAGGTCCTAAAGATCCTGCCGCTGCTGACGACGGAGAAGGATGGTCTCTCGTTTGACGTTGTCGCGCCATCGCTTCCCAACTTTGGCTTTTCCGAAGGTCCTACGAAACCCGGCTTCAGCTTGCCTCAGTACGCCGAGGTCATGCACAAGGTGATGCTGAAGCTCGGTTACGACCAATACGGTCAGCCTTCCTGTCCTTGCCGGCCCATTCCGCGCGACTGACACGTATGCAGTGACGCAAGGAGGTGACTGGGGTTTCTTCATCACCCGCTTCATGGGCCTCCAGTACCCAGACCATGTCTTGGCCTCGCACATAAACAATCTCGTGGCATCCCCGCCATCGCTGTTGAAGAACCCGTTGCAATACCTCAAGAGCCTGGCTCCGTACACGGAGAAAGAAAAGAAGGGTATCCAGCGGGGCCTGTGGTTCCGCCAGGAAGGCTCCGCCTACAGCCTCGAGCAGTCGACCAGGCCCTTGACGATGGGCTTGGCATGGGCCGACTCCCCGGTCGCACTGCTGTCGTGGATCCTGGAGAAACTGCACGACTGGACCGACAGCTACCCGTGGACCGACGACGAGATTCTGACGTGGATCTCCATCTACCAGTTCTCCAGGGCCGGCCCCGGGGCGAGTGCGAGGATCTACTACGAGGTGAGCCACGCCGGGCAGACGCAGTTCAAGAATTGGATCCCTCGCGTGAAGCTCGGGGTGTCCATTTTCCCCATGGATCTGAGCGTACCGCTCATGAGCCATGCCAAGACGCTTGGCCCCGTTGTCTTCGCCGTCTCGCACGGGGACGGCGGCCACTTTGCCGCGCATGAGAAACCCGAGGTTCTTGTCAAGGACCTGAGGGAGATGTTCGGTAAAGGCGGTGGTGCCCACGATGTTGCGAATAGGCTGTCCAAGAACAGCCTATCGGCAAAGCTATAGATTGTTACGTTTGGAAAGTGTTGATCACTACTACCGAAAGCCAGTGGCTAATATTCACCGTCTTGCTGCAATGGATCATGGCTTCTCGTAGCTGAACCTCTTTTCATTTGTGTCGTTAGTGAAGCCACTCAGCGAGACCGTGCTGTGCATCTTATCATTTGATGCCTTGAAACCCACGCGCCATTAACCAGTTTGTCCCATCTACAGGCTCCCGACTAAACTTCATGACGGTGAGGAATCAGTCCATGGGACCCATGCGTCCCCTGCATCCCCGATCTTTGAGCAGCCGCAAGCTCTTCCGGATCCACGGGTAAGTCTTGCCCCGGGTTGGCCTCTTCATAATGAACCCACTTAACAAAGCGGTAGTAGGCGGCGGCCAGCGTGGCTCCTAATATGGGCCCGAGCCAGTAAATCCAGTGGTAGTTGGGAAACTGTCTACCGGCCACGGCGCATCCGAAGCTGCGGGCCGGATTGAGCGATCCACCCGTGACAAATGTCCCTGTGGCAAACTATATCAGCTCACCAGCCTGTCGTCAAAATCTCCGTCACGAGTCGGAAGCTTACCGGGAATCATGATCATGAAGAGAGCTAGGCCAATACCAATCGGTGCGAGGAAGGTGTCGCGGGACTTTTCAGCGGCCAACATGAACACGACTATCACCAGCTGGGCGGTGAAGAACATCTCGAGGAAGAGGCCCTGGACAACGCTGGTCTTGTTCCCGAGCAAGGAATTGGCTTGGAAGACGTTCCCGGGAAACATCACCTCGACTAGGCCGCCGGCACACATGGAGGCCAAGAGCTGTGCCGGGATCAAGAACAGAGACCGCATCCAAGGCAGCTGGCCGCCGAGAGACAGTCCGATGGAAACCTAGAGCATTTCGACGTGAGCAGAGTTGTCAGTTAGCCCGCCCGTTTCATCTCGGACTCACTGCGGGGTTGAAGAGCCCGCCGCTCATGCGGTAGAACGTCCAGACATTGACGAGGAGGGAGAACCCGTAGGTGAGCGCGATGAAGACCACGCCCTCGGCGCTCAGCGAGCCATCCGGGGCTGAGTTCGCACCTTGCAGGATCACCATGAGCTGGCCGCCGTAGCCGAAAAAGAGGAAGAAGAATGTGCCGACGAACTCTGCCGACGCGGCAACCAAGTGGCCTTCTATCTCGGTGAGATGCGGCTTGTGAATCGCGTGGTGGTGGTGTTGGCCTTGGGCGCTGTCATGGCCACGGGGATGCTCCTTTGCAGACATGTCGGTTTGTTCGGCTTTCGGCCAGACTTTCGAGTCTGGTAAATAGGGAGGATGGTGTCTCAAGGTCTCCGGGGGGCGGGGGTCGAGGGACGGACGCACTTTGTAGGTTCCCCGGACCCCACGTCTCTGTGCCTAGGTACGTGGGCGAGGGGCCGCATTCCATTGGGACGACATTTGAAAGGGGGTTTGAAACGACGAGCAAATCTGGCGGTCGCGGCGGCTGCTCTCATGGGGTCTAGCTTGCCGGGTGTGGCTGCTGCTTTGACTCGAAGCGGGAATGGTGAGCTCGTCGTGCTGGATCGAGCACGTCAGCGGTATCCTGCATGTGAGACTATACCAGCAGGAATCTCATCCCTGGCTGGAAAGCCACGGACGTCTGGAACGTTTTTTACGTTTTCTTCCTTCTGTTCGTACTCATTGCAATGTTTCAGTCATTTACGGGCATACACATGGGGCTTTTCGGGTGTAACCTTTTAATCTCAACCATTCTTTTGGGCTATACTAGTGGCCGTCCATCAACTAGTGGCACTGGCCGCTACTGTGGAGGTGTTGAAGTCGCTCAGTTTCCATTTATAGCCTTGGACGGTTCAATGGCAGATGCGCCAGTTCCGACTTCTAAGCCACGCAAATATCTACCTCATTATACGTGAAAGAGAGAATAAAAGGCAAAGATTGATTCAGTTAAAGACAAATTGAAACACAGCGGTGAACGGGAGGACGCGTAGTATAGGAACCATCCCATGTATCACAGTAATACACCCCCACCGCATACTACAAGCCGCCTAAAAATGCTATATCATTCAGAGCATCCCCGTTGTCTAGAGTATTTCAAGAAATTGCGATAGTATCAGTCTTATGAGGCGCCTTCTTTGTTACAATATCAGAAAGAAGACAGAGTAGTGCAATGGTTGTTTGGTTGTGGTGGTGGTTCGTACCTAGGGTGGGCGGGGTCACTGTGATCTAACTAGAATTGAGGACAGTCCCTCCAAGAACACAAGTGTGTCCATCAACATCGCGCAAGGAGTCGCGCGATGAGCAAGCATTGTCAGTCATCTACACTCGTTTGCCAGGGATCAGGCTTAGCTGGAGATCTAAGCTTAGGGCATTAATAATTATCAAAACACGAGTTAGATTGGACAAGAGGAATAAAGATCGCCATGCTAGTTCAAACTGTGGTGATGCATTCCAGAGGGGACAAGATTTCTAAAAGCTTTCTATGGTTTGATGAGTGCACGTTTTACGTCCTGTCCTACACTTGGAACACTTCGAAACTAATAGTAATCCTTGTCGCTATGACTTGTACCTCGCATATTTATGAGGGCGACTTCGACTAACCAAAGAGAGAGTTTACAGCCCCCAAACACGTCTCAAAACAGTGAAAGCATTGTGGTCATCACTTCCAGGCTCTGAGGCAGAGGCGTGGCGTGTACATTTTGATAGATCCAAGATGAGCAGCAAAATAGCAGGCCCTGGCCATTTACCACGAAACAGGGTCACTTTGTGAGCTGTTCATGAAGTTTAAAGTGGCTTATTACTTCTATATACATGTAGTATTTCGCCGCGAGGCCTCATAAGCGGGGGTGCGCGGGACAGCGGTCTCATTTGGCAAGATGCCCGTGCACTTGGCCAGTGGTCGGTTCTGTGATACTGTCTGTATCAAAGGGCATACGCCTTTGAAAAGGTCAAACAGCAGCCTCTTTATAATATCGACCGATTCACAAAGAAGGAGAAACAAGTGAGAACATGGGGTATCTAGCAGCTGGATACCAATAGGCCGGCAAACGGATGCAGGCATTTCAACTGATCCGTATTTCAATACACTTTACCCTGTATATTCGATTTGTGAACAATATGCTGGAATGTGCAGAACTCGGTGGAATATAACGACCCCATGCGCGCAAGGCAGCAGCGCCATTCGCCTGCTTCGAACCTATCGAAATTGAATGGGGCGCCTAGTTCTCTAGAGACATCCTTGGAGGCCGACTATCGTTGGCGGATTGTGAAAGGTAAAAGTCTGATGAAAGAACTGACGTAGGTTTAGATGGCATATGTGGTATTATTGTTGATCAGTTACGTGAGAAAAGAATGGCTGAAAATAAGATGGACGGACGTGGGTGGTTGAGTTGAGAGGTCTATATGTAGTCAAAGATGCCCAAGTAAATACTGCGGTTTGGGCAAATGGAGGGCTACGAGGGGCCTCCATTCCGACAGACCCTGATGGCAATCTGCCAACCTCAGAAGCAACCTGGAGTCCTCAAGTGATAGTATGTCATTCCTAACACGAACGCATCATGGTCATTCTGATGGACTAGGCTTCCGGCTGTCCGTTGACCGAGGGCAAGTGCATCTCGCTGCCCGCTCCAGTTGATCCGCTGTTACTCATGAACGCATTTCCTGTCCGCTGTGTTTGAGGTGGCGGGGTAAAGCTGGAATTAAAGTGCTTATGCCCCGCGATCTCTTTTGATCCGGAGCGATGAATACCACCATGGAAAACAAGTTCAAAGTGTGATTATAAACTCCTGACGGGACAAAACTTTTGACAATCTTGTGTTTATTTAGAACAAAAGAAATATATCCGTAGTGAATTATTCAATGTTTACAAGAAAGCAGACCCGCAAATAAACAATCTATGACGTGTCTTCTCTCCTCCCACCTTCTGATCCTCTATCATGGTCGATCTCATAACCTTATTTCTTTCCCATCCATTTCTTGAAACGTTTACGTCGGCCAAAGAATATCGCAACAACCAGTACCCAGAAAAAGTGATTGAAATTGCCACAGAAGCAGAAGTACCCATACCCACTGGCGCGTCCTGTCCCGGGGCTCTAGTCATACTGGATACGCTAGTTGCGAGGTAGATTGCAGCAAAAGGCTCCGGAATATAGGTGAAGGTTTTGGTGACCATGGCGCTTTGGTGATTCGGTAGGTTGCTCTCCAATCTCTCCAGTCCCATCTTGACGATAGGCTGCGTCCATTACTGGATCTTCCTGAACGAAAGTTTGTTTGAGGGATCAGGGTTGATCATATCCCCAATCTTAAGATCTTCATACCGTCCCTTTACTCCCTTAGGGAGTTTGACGTCGTAGTTCATCAAAATAGCGGCCAAAATGAGCTTGATTTCGACTCCGGCAAAGAACCTGCCGGGGCACGCGTGACGGCCGTACCCAAAGGCCATGAATTCCTTCGTCGCTGAGATGAACTGGTATTGCTGTTGGGAAGAGAACATAACGTCAGCTTAGGAGGTCGGGGTTTGTCGTTGATGGGATTGTTCTTACCTCCTTGTTCTTGTATTGCAAAGGGTCATCGACCTTGCCCGAACGGATGTCCACAAACCGATAGGGGTTGAAGCGGTTGGCATCCGGATAGTATTCTTCATCGAGAGTGACGCGTTTGAAAGCTGTTGTAACAATGACATTCTTGGGGATGACTGCTCCATCAGAAAGCGTGACGTCTTTGCCAACCCATCTGCTAAAGCTGGACCAGATGGACGGATTCAAACGCTGGCTCTCTTTCAAAATGGAATCCATGAGCTTCATGTCAGCGACTGCCTTGGCAGTAAATACGCCACCGTTGGCTTCTAGGACAGAAGTGATCTCCTTTCGCAGCTCAGGAATGACCTCAGGGCAGTGTGCTACAATGTCGAAGAGACTAGGTAAAAGGGTTAGAACGCCAGTCTACAGGGGTTGGGATTAGAGAAATGCCCTACGGTTGGGTAGCGTTGATTGCTGTTGTGTGGACAGCCACCATACCTAGGAGTCCTAGTGTGTTGGCAATCTTTTCGGGCGTGTCCATGTTGAGCTTCGGGGCCCTATTGACGGCCCACTGGATCATGTCGTTAGGGATATCATCTCCTCCTTGGTCACGTAGAGCCATTCTCTTCTGGACATAAGGCATCAGGAACGCAAGCACGCGCTTGCGATGTTCTCTGAGTTTTGAAACCCTAGTATCAAGAAACGATCCCGCAACCTTGCGAAGGAACACGGGCCATGTCTTGAGAGAGTCTTCCAAATACAAAATTGTCAGTAAAGATACTAACACGGCGTGTCAAACAGTTGCAGTCTGGGGAATTAACTAACCAGCTGCTCCAAAAGAGTTGTACGTGTAGTTGATAGCGGCATCCAGGTATTCGGGGCGACGGGAGAGCTCGGTTCCAACAAAGACGGAACCAGAGACGATGGCGACAAATTCCACCATCTTGTGGTACAGCGGATAATCCGTCCAGTCATCGCAGGGGCCCAGACCTTCAGTAACCGTGCGTGTGGCTTCGTCGGCCAAGGGGCCTACCAAGTGGGGAATAGTGGGAGTAAGGTCCGCTTTAATGAGGGCTTGCAGCAGATGATCGTCAGGTTGGATAAACGTGAACTCGGATTGGAAGGTCTATTGGGTGTTAGCAAGGTTAAAACTTTTACCAAGCTTATTACTATGTATCATAAGCTTGACTACGATTGACCTACAATGTGCTGCGGAGGCTTAACGTCGATTACATCATCCGGCATCTTACGGAGTTCCTCGGCGTAGCGTATCGGCACCACGAGGTGATCAGCTGTTAAGAGGTGTTAGTGGTGCGTTGGGCTCGGCGCTAAGGGAAACAGGCCGCACCATCAGGGGTTGAGTAACGCCAAATCGTGTCACGATACTACAGGCGCAATTGATTAGTTGGAGGTTCAGCGTCAACGAGACCAGGGAAAATATTGCCAACCTTGTCATATCCTATGTTCCAAACATCCGTTGCCCTGTTGAAGTACGATTTGTCTTTTCCGTCGAGGAGTTTATTGACATTTGGAAATCTGCTCAGCTTTCGGCTGGAGATGAAGCGCTGTACAGCAAGGACTGTAAACAAGAGAACGAATGCTGCCGTGTATTTGGGGATCGCAGACTGGTCGAGCAGACTGCCTCCCTGCGAAGGCAGAGTCGACTCTTGAGGCGCGTTCATTGTCGAGTCTTGCTAGTTGGGCAGAGTCGTAAAGATTGTTTGGTGATTGTTATCAAAGATGCAACTGCGGTGACTATGTAGCAACTAATGCGACAAGCTTGGAATGTGTTGGTTATCGAACATCAGACAGACACTCTTATACCAAAACGGCAATCAGCAGGGCATCCGGTCGGCCCTTAAAAGGCCACCGAACGTGATATTTCCTTCGGCTTCTGGTTAACAGGTGTCCGGTAGCCGTCAGTGGGGACTGTAGCAACGGTTACAGAGGATACTTGCAGCAAAATGATTACCAACCAATCATTTCAACTATACAAGTGGATAGGTTGATTGGCGCCGAGCAGCAACACCGAGCACTCTATGTCCGTCGGCTTTCGGAAAAGATGTTGTCCGTCAGCCGGGATGTGGACTTTGGTTACGGTTACAGATAACTCCTGAACCAAAATCGTTGACCAATCCTTTCAAGTATCTGAGTGGAGTCATGTAATGCACTCTGAGCAGGAATGCCGAGCATTTAGGGGGGGAAAAGTGTATATCGTGAGTGGTTCCTTGCACCATGTCATACTCGGCCTATGTGCGCATAACGGAAATTTCTGAGGCATCATTTGTGTTGTGAATGGTCAATATGTCCTTGGTTCGCCCTTGCTCCAATCTCTTCGGGTCCGTCATCCAACCGAAGAGTGTACCCCAGGATGACTATAAGGTTCTGCGAGTCTTTTATTTCGGATTCTCCGCGTCTCATTTGATTCAACGTCGGCAACATAATTTTCAACTTGACATGGACTTGCAGACTGAAAGCCGCCTGCTAACAGCATCAAAGGCCATTCCGCCCTCCCCCCTTTCACTCCTTGGGTATGCCGGTGTGATAATTCGAATATCCGAGATACAGTGCCGCCTATGGCTTGGTGCTGCAGCGTAAACTCAGTTGGGCTCTTTGGCTTGAAGTTGAAAGTTGGCCATCAATCAAGGGCAAACCTCACCGGGAATCTTTCTTTGCCGATGTTCCCCAGAAGGTTTCCTACTTCTTTCAAGGAAGACTCGATGCGGTCGGCGACCGACCTCGTAAGGTTCTGCGATGGCCTTGTCGTCGGCACAGAAAATCTCATTTTGCGCCCATGGAAATGTCGGGACAGTTGCAGCAGACTTCCGAAGGGACAAACAATTGCGGTGAGACTTTCTTTATCCCCGAAAGAGTAATAGCTGTCCCGACGCCATCCCACTTTGACGCATGCGCAGTGGGGTCCAATACGACTTTCTCAGAGGGACATGCCGAAAACCGGGGTAAACTAGAAAAGCTTCAATAAGCCGGAAAAAAGATCATCGTCTTCGGGCTTCTCACAAGCAGTTATAACGCCTGAAAATAGGGGTCGAGCTCGGTCTGGTGCCACTCCAGGCTGGTTGTCCGCCACTTCCACCGCAGCCACGGACGACTTTGTCATAACTTGAAATGGTTTGGAGAGTCATTCGGGAACAGGGCAGAGTACAGCAACGCAGAGGATGCGGCGCGGGCCGCGCGGCAAGTATCAACCCTGAGGGGGGTTGTCCTCCACTTTTCCCTCCAGTGCCGAGATCAAAACAAGTTGTGACCAACTTCCTCTTTTGCACACATTTTCCTTACGAGATGTTATTGAAAGCCATGTATGTCTTGCTTAATGTACAAGATATGTCTGAAGCTACCAAGCGGTTGCATGAGTGTGACAGGGGCAATTAAGACACAATTGAGCACGCTGTTCGGCCAAGGCCTCGTCTGCTGTTCAGCGTCAGGCTAAATCAAATACTTGCTGCAATGCAGGCTGTCCTGCATCGCAGCTACTACTGCCAATAGTAAACCTGATATTAGTGCAACGTCTTTGTATAGTCTTATTCAGATCGGGTAGGTGCTTTGGGGAGCCGTATTTCGAAATCCATCAATGGTGTTAACACGGCAAGTCAAAGTCGCAATTCTGCCATGACTCATAGAAAGATGATATATGATCAGATTGGGCTGGAAACTTCTAGAGTGTGCGTTCGAAACTGGGTGTCGGAAACTGGCCGTAGAATTTGTGTTCTAACTCCAAATTCGTTTTCATTTCGCATCACCCATTATATATTTAATCGCATAGCATTCGTCTCTGTGATTCACTCGCATGTAGCGTTGTCATTAGTGACACTCTGGATCCTGCTAAATACACCCGCAACTTCAAAATCTGCTACAACCCTCTGATTGTGAATTAGACCCATCGAGCGCTGATGTACAATTCGGGACATTGTCGACGCTATTCAACAGGCTGTCAAGGTGCTCCCACAACCTCCAGATGATCTTGGCCTACAGCAAAAACTTTCAAGAGCCAGCATTGTTGGCGAAGGCGCTCTGGAACAGCTTACCACTGATTTTGGGCACACCGGATCGCTCCTGGGCTTCAATCAGATTATCGGGTGTACCCAACGTGTTTTGTCGGTCGTGCCAGAAAACCATGCGTTCCGTGAGATCTTATTGGGCGACCCTACCAATGTCTTGTATCATTGAACGATTCTCGATGATGGGGCCCGACGGCAACCCGAACCACTTGACCAGGGCTGTGCAGCTTGCCGAAGAAGGCCACGCGACCAGAAACGGAGCAGCGAATCTTCGCCTTGGCCAACCTTCAATAACACAACATTGCAAACCTGGCATGACCGCAAAAGATATGCGCAGGACATAAATCGGGCCATCACCGGGGGTGAAGAGGCGGTGGAGAGGATACCCATGGACGGGCATTTCACGGCTGTGATTATACGTAAGCTCGCCGTCTCGCTTGCCAAGCTCTTCGAGCACACACACGCCAAGAGTTTGACGCAGTCGATGAGAGATTATGATTGCAATCGACCGGTGCGGCTATACAATCTAGCGACCAGACTCGCTGAGCGAGCACAATACACCGACGTACTCTGCGACCTCGACGATGCCATTGGCCATGGGCAACAAGCCCTGCGCCTTGCTCACTCAGGTCGTCCGGAACAGACCAATTGGCTCTGGGGACTCGGCCGGTTCTTGGGGTATGCGATCCAAGATGGGGTCAAAGAACTCAACCGCAAGACATTCAGCAAGCAGTCGGCCTCAGTAGACAGGCAGCTGAGGCGGTTGACCGCGCTGGCATGTAGATGCGCGCGGCGTTGGTCAGCATCCTGTCAAATCTACTGAAGAAAAAGTACGAACAAGACGGCGAGGCTGCCGAATTGGGAAATGCCATTGATGTTCTTGGACAGGTCATTCAAGGCGGCCTTACAGTAACTCGTCGCAACAGAGGAGCTTTGGAATTCGGGTATGGGGACATGCCGCATGTGAGATTTAGGACATACAGACAGCGCGCATCGAGAACATAACTTGGTAATCACCGGTCCGAATCTGCTAATAGAAACTGAGCATCACGAAGCAAGCAGTAATGCGAGAGAGGGTTTACTTGTCTGATCGTTTCCAGATACAACAGGCCGTGCATATATGGCAGCACACCGACCAATGCCCGACAGCTGCAGCAGGATTAGCCGCAACTTTCCCTTCCAGGCGGGAAGCGCC
The DNA here is from genome assembly GCA_030867305.1 of Colletotrichum zoysiae. NCBI lineage: Eukaryota > Fungi > Ascomycota > Sordariomycetes > Glomerellales > Glomerellaceae > Colletotrichum > Colletotrichum zoysiae. The sequence continues at coordinate 20,630 of MU842916.1, read as the reverse complement.
ATAAGCATGTATCAGAGTGTGTCGATATAATAACTTTAGCAGTCACACCGTAACGGCCATCCCGACGGTAGGAGTGGATAATCACACGCAATGAATTGCCCGAGCAAGCGCCGTCGATCGATTGCTGCCAGTGCTTTACCGTTCCAACATTAACCGCTCACCGGTCCTCTCTTGCATACCGCAACGCGTACAGTCTGGCTGGCGTCCAGAGTCTTGTTTGGCAATAAGATGTGAAACAATGTGGAGAAGTGGAATCGAATGTTGTGTGAAGATTCAGCCAGCCACAAGCATGCATGCAAACTAGTCACCTATAGTCAAGCATCGCGGCTTCAGCTAGATTAGGAGTCAACCCATCGGGGGTCGTGTTGAAGTGTGGGTGGTCTCGCGGGACGATTAGGCGAGATACGTGCTCTTGGCTGCGTGTGATCAGTATGGCACGGTGGATATTCACAAAATGACCATCAGCGACAATGTGACTGTCACTAGGTCTCAAACACATCACGCATAGTCGGAGTGCAGTTATAGATAGCTTATATTGACAGGTGAAACGTCAGTCTATGACATGTGCTATGTACCCATACTAGGTCCAGGCCCAATATGATATCATGATGTGCGGGACAAGTATTCCTCAAGAATCTTATGTACAGAGATTTGGAGCGCTTTCTGAAGAAGCGATGGCTTTGTTCCGAGCATGCTCTGCAGGCCCTCTTCTGGAAAAGACTCAAGCCTATTTGCAGGTCAGGTCACCAGTGGACTGATCGAAAGTGCAGCGGTTGCCATCGTACGAGTAAGACAGCTGTTGCCAGAATGTGTCAGTGGACTGATGGCTTTTTATATACTGCAATCAGATTGTTCACTCACGTTGATGAGGCCACCATCACTGTCAGTGAGGAACTGGTTGGCGCCTGTCATGTACATGCAGTCGTAGCTGCGAGTCTCGTTAGCTTGTTCTTCAATCGATACTGACGATCGAGCCTGCCGAAGATCTAGCCATCCCGGAGTGTGGCTCGTTGATGATTTCCCTCAGACCATATCATCGATATTGACCAGGGTCAAAGCGCAAGGATTGATAACTTACTTGACCTTGAGGAGGTTGGAGCGCAGAGTGACGCTCGCCTTTCCGTCAATGCCATTGGGGTCCGCCAGGCGGTAGCCCTTGTTGTAGCAGACGGCGGCGGGGAACTTGGCGGGATTGGGGTTCTTCTTCCACATCGCGTCCGTGGTCTGTTGGGTGAAGGTCTCGCGAGCCTTGGTCCAGTCGACGACGGCGCGGAGAGTGTCGGTGACGAGGTTGACAGCAGCGCCAGTGGCGACGCTCATGACTCCGTTGCCGATCTGGGTTACGGCGCCGATGACACCGGCCTGGCGCTCGGCGAGGCGACTGTCGCTCCCGGCTTCGACGGGGACGCTGGCCTTGGCCACCACAGGAAGGACTGCGGCATCGGCCGCGAGAGCGGAGACGAGAAGAAGAGAGATGGAGGAGAAACGCATGTTGAAGGTCGGTTTGAGGATGATTGTGTAAGAGTTGTGTTTGGTAAAAGATGGATGAAGCTGAGGATATGTGAGTGAAGGCTGTTGTTGGGGTGAGTTGGATTGAATCGAAAATGTGAATTCTGGACGTTGATGACCGGCTTATATCTACTTTTCGTACTTAGATTCCAAGTCGTCTCCGTGAGCTGTGGTCCACCTCCAAGCTCTCTCGTCATGGTACGCGGTACTCCGCAACGTCTTCTCGAAGCGACATCGGCAGCTCCAAATTTAGACTTCTTCCATACACAGCTGTTTACAGGCAGCTGCTACAGGCGACACATTGATTGCAAGCGGAGCACCGGCAAGGTACGGTGACTAGGAGATCCTTCAACATGAAGCTGTTTGTTCAGCAACCCAAGACTCTCGCAAGCCGTGACGATGCGTCGACAACTGGCCCCGGTAACCTTGTCTTCTCTTGGGCGCGGCTGAGCATGAAACACCCTTTGGGCAGTAGACGATGCATCGTGATTCGCCAACTTCTTGTTTGAAAGCGGATATCCGTTTCCCAGAGGCCAGGAAGTCTAGGTAGTCGAGTGGCGGCTATGTTTCAAAACCTTGGACATTATAGATATAGCCACTTGGACCAGGCGACTAGCTTGATATTAGAACCCAAATAAGGCTGATGTTCCAGAACCCAAAGCTCCAGCGGAGGCGACTCCGATAGGATCTACAACGGGTACCGAATATGGGACCGCGAGTCTCACATTGATGCTGGGGCACTCTGTCTTCCGCCCTCTGCTCGTTTAGCTCGCTTGACTGGCGACTTTGTCCGTTCGCGGAGAGACACCGAAGGAACGTCTGACTCGTGTCCAACTATGGCGGCTCAGTCTGCCCAATGATGGACGGTGATAAGCTTCTTCAGTGGGACCACCCGGACGGACATATAATGCAACAGGTAGATGGGCGGGAGAATATCCGGGGCCGTGGAACCAAAGCTCAATCGTGTTGACTGTGGAGCTCAAAGCATGAATGCCGGGCCGATTCCCGGCCCATGCATCCGGTTCTGGCAGGCGCAGTAACAAGGACCCCTGGAGACTGAGGCTTGAAGTTTTTGTCCACCACAGACAGAATTAACGGGCAGACAGATACTGAAGCCCATGATGGCTTGTGTATCCTCGACTTACTGTAGTGATTCTGGAAGACTTTGATTTTAGCTTTTACGTTGACCCTCCACCAGTACCCTCATCTGACTCACAAGGGCTGGATATCGAGATACGGAAGGATACTTGCACTATATTTGGCGCATTGGCCTTCCTGCTTAGCGCCAAGTCCATTATACCCCTTTGTTTCCCTCCGTATCATCTTCGTACAAGTACTAAGACTTCTGGGATGAGCTACGGTAACCAGGAAACGAGAGAAGGCATGCTAGTGATCCCACATAGCAGTCGTGGGTAAGCACTGACATGTTACGGGTTGAGTAGCCCCTATTATCCTTGGCATTTTAGCCGTAGCTGTTTACCCTTTTAGATCACGAGGACTCCACGGGGCGATGTTGGCCGTTGGGCTGAAGAAGAGTGGAGCAAAGACGTGACAAAGCCTTGAAATAAGCGACGCTTGGCTTATACGCTTGGGTCACCATACGGGACGCGCATTGCCACTGCTGTTGTGCAGAAGCGGCCGGGCGAGAATGGCGTGGTCTTGGGCAATGTGAACCATGACAACACGAAGTCGGGGGTTATTGGGAAACCAGCATCTCGAATAGGGGCTCTTCGGGTTCCCTGCTGTAATCGCGGTCGATCATTCCACTTTTTCTATTCTTTCTTTAAGCCACCCACACTTCTTAACGCACGATTAAACCGACTGGGACTTTTCTTGTGCTTAGTCAAGAGCCAAGGCCCTATTATTCTTGGTATTCATAGGTCATTGGATGTTTTTAGAGGGGTCATCCTGATTCCGAGCTTCCGCATACTCAATATCAGGCGCGCACGCGGCTACTCGCGCGTCTCCCCCTGTATAGGAGTCCTGCTCCTGCTCCGCATCATATTCTCGAGCATCGGCCGACGAGCTACCTATTGTCGTTGTAGTCTTGCTTCGCCTCTGTTCCCACCTTTTTGCGGTGGTGCTGATGCTATTTCCATCAGGGTCCAGGGGCACGCTCGCCGCTTCATCCGGGTGGAGTGTGGATACGCCGGGCCGTGTCAGGGTTTTTAGCGTTGCTTCTTGGCCAGGTGATGTAATCCAGTTGATTACGAGGGCGGAGAAGGATACTAAAAGGCGTTAGCGGAGAGTGTTGAAAGGTGGGCAAGTATGCATACTGTCGGTATTGCAGCACAATAAACAAAGCCATGCAACTTCACCATTGAGGGTCATGAGAACTGTGAGGTTTCTGGCACAATATTAATTATGCGTTACAAAACCAAGGGTTCGAATGGGCACATACGTCACACTGCTAAGGAGTGTGCAACACGACCCAATAAAGGTACGAATGACGAGTCTCCGCAGCCTGATGTTAGGAGGAGCTCGCGGGATTCGTCTATTTCGCCAGTCAAGGGTCCATGGCCTCCAGAAGTTGTATTTTACGGAGTGAAGACCTGGAAACCGGTTATCAGCAAGGGGTCCATGTATCCTGTACCGGTCACATGAACAGTGGTGTGTCGGACTTACTCAGTAGCGGCAGCAAGAACAGAATTGTGAGGTAGACCTACGGAACGAGTTAGTTTCAGTTTGATCCAGGCTCTCAGAGACAAGTTACATTCACGGCCGCATCGAATGAGATCAGCGGCAGTATCACTGGCGTTTGCATCCCGATGATGCAAATGCCGTCCTCGAAGTGCGTTATTCGGCTGTAGCAGCTGTCAGTGAGATTCGGACTCCGCGCGTTAGACTTGCGGCGTACAAGATGAAATTCATGATAACAATCAGCACGAATATACCTCCACAAGGTCAGCCAGTACCATAACAGGTTTGAGTCGGTTACTGCCTTACCGAGCATGCCGAATGAGTTTACGATGTAGAGCTTCGACCTCAGGCGACTCTTTCGCGTTTGTCGAATGATGTGCTTTTGATGTAAGTAAATAGCAACTTCACGTTTTTTCTCTCGGAAAGAGATATGCTCACTGCTCTTTCTACCATGAAAAGGTAAATGAACTCCACAAGTCAGTTAGCATTGACCGGTCGTTAGGGGCACCTGTGGCCCGCGCCGCCGGCATCAACGTACCAACTACGACCCAACAGTCAGTGGCTAGTTGAAGGCGGATGGTTGATATACGGACGTACCTTTGTTGTGACGTATCCGCCCAAGCAGAAAAAGGTGGCGGCGGAGCACGTATGGAAGTTGAGATCGGCTCCATATCCGAACTGGAGAATGGATGTCCCGAAGACAAAGAAGAAGGAAAAGAAGTAGATCAATAACACGACTTCAATGGTCAGCACAGCCCAGAGCGTCTTGGTCTCGGAACATCGCTCACGCCACATGGTCCAGGGCAATATCCTCCAGTCTCTCGCCGACAGCCAACGCACAACTGCGGCATATGTCAGCACATGGGACCACGATGACTCGCGCTCGCAAGACTATGTAGTACGGACCGAAGAGGCTAGCGAGCAGACATGCCGACAGCATGGCAACAACGATACTACTGACTTTCCCCGCGCGCGGCTCGGGGGTGTGGTTGATGGCCGCGCGGCGCACTACGGTCTCGATGGAGGTGCCTAAAAAGTCCATTGCTCCAGGGCTTGCGTACTATCTCGAATGATTATTGAGGACCCCATCAAGATCGTTCGTGTTCCGCTGTTCGACTCGTGTTAGCCCGGCCCAAGGGCCTGGGGAGGGTATTTGCACGACAAGCCCAAGGCGGCGGCCCGCAATGGTGTTTCGAGATCCTTGATGGAATGGTCGATGCTCGAGTCAACTTCTTTTCTGGCGCGCGCATGGAGAGGGTGAGATTCTCTTCGAGTCCTCCAGAGACGTGGCGGGAGAGGGTGATGGATAACTGACTGGGCACCGGTCAGGGGAGCGGCATTGCTCAGGAAGGCTTGCCCGTTCAGCGAGAGCAACCATTGAGAGCTCGCCCCTCCGTCATGCATCATTATCACGGGTGCGCACACACCTTTCACTGACGGTAGACGCACGTGGTACCCCGGCGCGGTGTGTTGTGTCTGAACGTCCAAGCGTTTGTGACGGAGCCAAATCATAACGGATAGAGTTCTGGTCAAACGCGCCATGCAACGATATCAGTAGGACCAGCCTGGAAGTCCTGACTCGTGTACGAACGGTATACGCTCTTTGGAGTCGGCCTTCATAGTCAGCTTCTGTCATAGCTCCAGACCCGGTCAGACCTCAGGGAGATTGGCAGATGGGATTTTCGAATCCTTAATCTACCTTTCAAGATGATGGCCGTAAACGTCTACCGTACGTACTATGCAGCCACATGATACCGCCACAGGGATGGTCGCCCAACGTGGCATGCCGTATCTTGTCTGTCAGAACACAGGGGTCTGGATACGATTCCATGGTTTGCCGGCCGCGTAAGAACTATTTTGGCTGCCGAAAACTAGTCTGCGTAGAAAGCGTTGTGTACGCTGTCGTGATCCCATAGCGACCCCGAAATGATGAACGTTTGTGACTAAACAAACGTAGAGGTGAGGGTAGCATTGTGGTAATTAAAATGTTTCTACCGGAGATCTTAATCTAATTTGCACGATTGATGGTCATATAACGGCAACAGGGGTTTAATGTTTTATTTCGACCCCGGCTCTCGAGTACCTAATAATGGCCAGCGTAACATTGCGGCTCGAGCCGTCCATGTGTTAATTGAGTCAGGCTGCATACCCACCCCAAGCAACAATTGACTCGATCCCAGCAAAGTTCGCTTTCACGTCTATAATTGAACTTCGTCCCTCTGAAAGGCTATTACACAGATACACTTCCATCATTCACCGCATCGAATCTGATTGTCCTCATCTATCGGCAAGGGATCGAGAGATCTGAAACATCCCTTTGGGATTGAGACCCCCAGATAATGGCTGCCGCGGGCAACACTTTCTGCATAGCATTATGCGTATATGGCTCTAGGAGTGAAGAGGTTTCCATGCTGGGCGCCTCTAAATGGAAGTCGTAAACCGGCTTCTCGCAATCATGTCACCGGAGGACAAAATTCAAAGCTCTACAGCGGGAATATTCAGTGTCCAAGTGTGATAGAGTCTATAGTCTGGCTAGAATTTACAATGAGCTGCATAGGTGAACAGCTCGTTGAAATGACAGATATGCTGGTGGAAGATGGCTCTGCTGCATGAAGCTTCCAAACAGTTCGTGATGCCGAGGGGCTTATCCGATGCCAAAGAAGAGGTGCTAGGCCCGAAAAGGAAGCTCGAGGCGTCGTCCCCGGAACGTGAGAAGATAGATCGCCCGGGTTCATGCGTACCAAAATTTCGGGAAGGGGGGGGGGG
>MU842916.1:0-13700 GCA_030867305.1 Colletotrichum zoysiae | reverse complement strand
GGGGGGGGGGGGGGGGGGGGGGGGAATAAACTCGCACCAGTCGGGCTGAAACGTTGATGTCATCATCGCACTGAAGCGGCGACATCAAACTTCGGACTGGGTTCTGGGATCGTTCAAGCAATCAGGCAAATCAGGCTGGCTGATGATCTGGGAAGAAGCGTTCAACTTTCACATCTCGGCCGGAGGACACCAAGTTCGAAAAAAGCAGAGAAAAAAGGCGCGTGGGGCAAGATAAACTAACGGCAGAAGAGATGACGAGTTTTCCAGACCGGATGCCGATTTTGCTGCTTTGGCCGTATCCATCAGAGCTAGAAGAGCTGACAAAACCGCGCGAGGCCTTTAGACTTATGCCCATAGTCATCGGAGATTCCAACTGAGGACTTCAGACCGTGCAGCTGACGAGCAAGTTTGGGCGTTGGCTAGCTGTTGGTTGAACTTAAAGTTGCAGACGCGATTGCGGTTGTTTCCAAGCGGTGTGTTCATTTGAGAATGGTCGCTGCTGCTGCACTGGTATCGCGGCGACAGCGCGGCCTCTTTTCACACGTCCATTTTGGCATGTTGCAACAACAATTTGGCAGGGTGACTGAGTATTCCATAATGTGCTGTTGTATATACACCATGTGCTTAGCCTTATTCTTGTTTACATTCGAGCTGCGTAACCTCAAGATAGTCTTTAGCTTGTATGGTTGTGTTTGACACGTTCATTTCCAATGTTGCCGGCGGGATTCCATGGCAGACCCTGCTAAATACAAATGCCACTGAAATCCAATATCATACAAGAAACCCACATGCTCCAGGGCGCGATGCCATGAATAACGTCTTATTTGAGTGACATGAACCCGCAACTCCCGAGGAACGGATCAATGGTTCATGAAAGGCACCTCGCGCAGGTGCTCACGCCACACACCGACAGGGTCCATGGCGCCCTCAGCCAGCGTCTTGGCACTCTTGTCCTTGACACCGTACAAGTACGGCTTCTCGTTGGCGTAGCACGCCGTCTCGGCATCGTCGGGCAGCTTCCCCTCGAGGATGTACGTCTTGGCGATGGAGTCGGTGCAGTTGGACGCGTCCCTGGACGAGTGGCCGTAGCCGTGGTGGGCGACCAGCCTCGCGTTGCGGCCCATCTCGGCCAGCAGCCTGCGTCCGTTGCGCAGCGGCGTCGCCGGGTCGTACGTCTCGGCGATGAGAAGGACCGGGTTCTTGAGGGTGCGGTTGAGGTCTCCCCTGTAGACGCCCGCGGGCTCCGGCCAGTACTTTGTGAAGTGCTGGCACGGCAGGACGTCGAGGAAGCGCGAGTTGCCCGAGATCCAGGACTTGGCCGTCATGTTGGCCCAGAGCGACGCCCACCAGTCCAGGCCGTCGGGCGGGAGGGGCGCGTCGTACGAGTCGGCGCAGATGACCAATGTGCCGAGCTCGTCCGACGAGGGCCGCTTCTTGCCGGGCGTGGCAGGCAGCGTCGGGTCGTACTCCCAGGACATGCCTTCGACGAAGGCGGTCGCCAGCGTCGAGTTGCCCCGTTCCAGCTCGTGCAGCATTCTGGCGAGGGCCGGCCAGGTCGCGGCGTTGTACATGGCCGAGTAGATGCCGCCGACGAGAGCCGAGTAGGTGACGATCGACGGGCCGGACTCCTTCCTGTATCCGACGACGGGGCGGCCGATGAGCGAGGATAGCAGCGACCTCATCCGGGCGTCCAGGTCGTCGAGGACGACCGGCGTGCCGTCTTCGGACTTGGCCAGCGCGCAGTGCTCCGGCCCGGCGCTGATGCACTCGCCGAGGAAGCCGTCGTGCCACGCGTCCGTGGCGTTGTCGAGAGCGGTCCACCCGAAGCCTCCGAGAAGGCGGTGGTCGCGCACGTACTCGGTCCCGTCCAGGATGACGCGGCCGACGCTGTCCGGGAACAGGTTCGCGTACGTCTGCCCGATGCCGGTGCCGTAGCTGACGAGGTAGCCCGTAAGCTCGTCCTCGCCGAGCGCCTTCCTGATCTCCTCCATGTCGCGCGCGACGAGGCCGGTGCCGAGGAAGCGACCCAGGTCCCCGTGGAGCTCCCAGCAGGCCTTGAAGGTCGCGTCGTTCATGGCGTCGGCGATGTTGAGCTGGCGCCTTACGTCCGACACCTCGAGGTATTCTCCGGTCACGAGCGACCAGTGGTCGCGGTCGACGTCGTAGGGGAAGCAGGCGATGGACGGCTGGGTGGCGTTGACCCCCCTCGGATCCCAGCCCAGGACGTCGAAGGCGCCGTCGCTGAAACGCTTGGTGACTTGCTCCGCGGCCCTCCACGCGTACGAGGTCCCGCTGCCGCCCGGTCCGCCGGGCTCGACGACGATGGTGCGCTTGCTCTTGGCGCCCGGGACCGTGGACTTGTTGTTGACTGGCTCGTCGACGCGGGCCAGCCCAGACACCTGATACTTGGTGACGGCTAACCGGACGATCCGTTTTTCTGACGCATTGGTGTAGTCAAGAGGCACCTCCAAGTAACCGCAGAGGTAGATGCCGCGGTCGGCGTAGGGGTCGTCGTCCTCATCGACAGGGACGCTCTTGTTACCCCAGCTCCAATTGGACGGGTCCGGGTCGAAAAGGGCCGCCCAGGCCTGCTCGGGTTGAGGGTCGTCGAGCGGCGGCGGAACGGACGCGTTGGTGCAGGGGATGAAACGGAAAGGGTCCTTGGGAAGAGGAAAGTCGCCGAAGGGGGAGTCTGCCGCAGGCGCCGAGTTCTGCACGCGACTGCGGCCTCCCCTGTGGCGCTGCCATGCTTCCAAACGAGGTTGGTCAGAGTAGTGTAGATGGCCGAGTCCGATTAGAGCGAGTGCGCCGACAAGCAGCCACCGCTTGCTGAGCCTCCCCAGCGGGGACGACGGTAGCGACGTCACCGAGCTGCGTCCCTTCTCCATCGTGTCGTTTGCCTGTAAGCGACGGGTTCAGCTAGGACAGGCCACCGGGAAATGAGGCATTTGATGTTGTACAGAGAGCAAGAAGGCGCACGACTATGCCGGCGCCGGCAGAAGTGACGAGAAAGACGCGAACTTATATCCTCTGGTACCGGCTGTAAGCTGACTAGTCCCTAGCCGAATCAAACAATGCTGACCGGAAACATGCGTTTGAGATGAATATGTGCCCGGTGAGGGGTTCCGATCCTGCGAGTAAAATCAATGATTCAGCAACGGATGAAACGAATGAGAGATAACGCCATGTCTCCTCAACATCGAATCTCCGAGAGGAAGCGGGGGTATCGGCCGATAGACCCGCTTTTCCGGCCGATCCGGCTCCGAAGCCCAGCTCGCCGGCCTACTCAAGAAAGCCGGTGGCAAGTAAGATGTCCCAGGCGCTCGTACAAGTCTACACGACGGACGGATTTCCGAATGCGGCCTCACGGAACATGTGGTCATTAAAGAGACTACCAACGCCTTGTCTAATCGGACAGGAGATTATAAAAAAGAATATATATGTAAAAGAAAAACCCAGAAATGCTCGTGGTGGCACAACTAAACATCCGTCTTCCGGTCCTGCGCGAACGGCCCTTCTTTCGAATCGTTCCTCGTCGAGCCGTCCTTGCCAAAGGGTCTCGTCTCGCTCGACTCCATGTCGACGCCGGCCCTCCATCCCATCCACCACGGGCCGCTGAACAGCTCCTCCATCTTCTCCATGGGGATGCCCTTGGTCTCGGGGGCCCAGAGGCCCAGGACGACGAGGCCGGCGGCGCAGACGCAGGCCCAGAAGACGTAGGCGCCCCAGACGTCGAGGCTGACAAACATGTTGGGGGTCACGCGCACGACGGCGAACTGGAAGAACCAGTGCAGCGCCATGTTGGCCGCGTAGCAGACGCTGCGGATGCGGGTCGGGTAGATCTCGGTGCCGTACAGGTACTGCACGGTGCACAGGCCGACGGACCAGCCGACGGCGTAGACGAAGACGGAGGCGATGGCGGCGTCCGAGGCCGGCTTGTTGCTGCCGTCGGCCCAGGTGCTCATGTACACGGCCATGTAGACGTGGGTGAGGCACTGCAGGAGCAGGCCGGCGACGAAGCACCGGCGGCGGCCGAAGACGTCGACCAGGCCCCAGGTGAAGACCATGGTGAAGAAGAGCTTGACGACGCCGTAGGCGCCGCTGGTGATGAGCGACGTGTTGTCGCCGACGACGCCGGCGTACCGGAAGATCTCGGGGATGTAGTAGGTGATGCCGTTGCCGCCGGACCACTGCGCGACGGTCTGCATGACGGCGCCGAGGAGGAAGCGGGTGCGGTAGGTGGGGACGGCGGCGATGTCCCTGACGATGGACCAGGTGGACGCGCCGGCGAGGATCTGCTGCCGGTTGCGGATCTGCTCGTGGATCTCGTCGTACTCGGCGGCCAGCGCGCGGTCGCCCGGGTCCGCGCGCCGGAGCTTGGCCAGGGCGGCGAGCGCCTCCTCGCCGCGGTCCCGGGACGCGAGCCAGCGCGGGGTGTCGCCGAGGAAGAAGGACGCGACGAGCGCCAGGCCCATGGGGATGAGTGGGATGGCGACGACGAGGCGGTACTGCGTGCGCGTGGCGGCGAGGGTCGCGTTGGCGGCATAGTTGATGAAGAAGCCTGTAAGGGGGAGGGTGGCCGTTGGTTAGCCAAAGGGGTGATTTCGGGACAAGATTATACAAAGTTCTGAGACACTGCAATAAATATTTTTAAAAAATGATAATAGCTCACCGAGGGTCAGAAACGACAGCAGGACGACCATGTAGATGCTGACGACCATGCCGCGCGACTTTGCCGGGGCGATCTCGGAAAGGTACAGCGGGGCGACGACGGTGAGGCCGCCGGCGCCGAGCCCGCCCCAGACGCGGGCGAAGAGCATCAGGCCGAGGACGCCGGAGGAGAAGACCTGCATCAGGTTGCCGGTCATCCACACGGCGACGAGCAGCTGCCACGACCGCAGGCGGCCGAGCCTGTCGTTGAGGGCGAGGGCGATCAGGGACCCGAAGGCGGCGCCGAGGACGCCAAAGGACGAGATGTTGGCCTTGCGGTCGGCCAGGCCCGACTCGTCGCCCTTCCAGGCGCTGGCGACGAGGCCGAAGTCGTTCTTGAACGAGGGCAGGCCCGTGGCGGCGCTGAAGCCGCCTTCATCGTAGCCTGTGCGGGTAAGGGGCTAGTCAGTGAACCGCAGACGGCATTTTGCGAGGGTGGAGCAGAGAGAACGAGGGGGGGAGGGAAAGGCCGAGACTGAGATTGATGACTCTCGATGGGGAGAAGGGGAGTGAAAGGGGGGGGCGAGCAATGATGGATGGATGGGATGGGGGGGTTTTTTTTTTCTTCGCGGTCGTTGACCGACTATCTAGCCTCACCCTTGGGAATAGACCCGCACGAGATAACGACGATTGTCAACAGATAATACGGGTTGATGTTGAGCTGGAACATCCTTTTCAGCGGGTTTTTCGGCGCGGCGGCCGGTGGACAAATTTCCTCCGTGTTCGTCGTCGTCGTCTTCGTCGTTCGCCCGTTCTCGAGTCGCGCGTTCCGGTCTCTGCGGGCGCAGGCTATGAAACTCTGGAAGGGAGGGAAAAAAAAGTTTTTAGAGTTTTGAGTTTCTCTTTTTTTTTTTCCTTTCTTTTTTCTCGTCCCTCTTCCTTGTCACTCTGGCAGCCCCTATTTTTTTTTGTTGCGTTACACGCAATCTCTAACAGAGGACTACGACCCCTACACACATAACCCGCCCGTCCCCGAGCTATTTGTGTGTGTGTGTCTCGGGCTCCCCGGTGTCCTGACGTCTTCTTTACGCGCCTCTATATCACGTCGTATCGTCTCTCCCAAGACGACGGGAGAAACGTCGCCCAAATTCGCGGGGAGAGGGAGGGGAGGAGGGGGCGGAGAAACGAACGGGATGCAGCTCGGGCCCTGGTTCTGTTCAACCCCGCGATTTCGTTCGACGGTTCGATCGCGCGGGAGGAGGATCTCGTGCAGACGGGTGTGGGGGAATGGGATGGGTTCAGGAATCAGGAGGGGAGGGAGAGGAACACATCGGACGTTGACCGAACGGGAGGAGAGAGAGAGAGAGAGAGTCTATTCCCGGGTGGGTGAAGCGGGAAAAATCAGACTAGACCCCCCGTCCATGCTGGAAGCTTCTTAGTAAGACGTTCCATCTCTCCATAGGTATGTCCATCTCCACAATATCAACTCGGGATTCGGGTCCGTTATGACAAGCAAACAAGCAAGTAAGCAGGCAAGGCACTAACAGGTGTTCTTCAGCGAAAAAGGCCGGCTGCAAGAGACTCGATAGGGCACAGCAGCGCCGTCCTGTATCTCCGGATCGTTTCCGGCCGTCATCGCCAGGGGATGGCATGTGTAACCAGAGCTCTCTCTCTCTCTCTCTCTCTCTCTGTGTGTGTGTGTGTGTGTGTCTATGTGTCTCACTCACTCACCCGCTCACCCACTCACTCACTCTCACTCGCCAGTCTCATCGCTCACTGCGTCCGGCGGTCGGTTCTGTCAGCTCCAGCACCCTTCTCGGTCAACTTCCGAAAAGGCACTATTCGCGCTCGAACCCCTGACTCGTGGCGAGCAGCGGAGACTACTGGAAGCAAACCCCGGAGGCGTTGCCTGCTAGTAGACGTCAAAACCGTCCCTCCACTCTAAAACTCGGCTCGCTGGCGGCCGTCGGACAGGTTCCATACCCAAGCCCCCTCGGAGGTGGTGTATGTGCTGGGAATAGTGCAACGACATGTACGAGATGTGTGCGGCGTTTGTTGCGCACACCGCGCATCACCACCACACCACACCCGGCCTCGAACCTCTACGGGCGCCGGACTATCCGTACATAGCCAGATCGGCCATCCTCCGAGCCCGCGGCCCTGCATCTTCCCCCCTCCACTCCTGCTCCTACTGCTCCTTGCTGCCAACTCGTTCGCGCCGCCCGCCGGAGGAAGAAAAGAACGCAGGCGGATCTGGATCTCTGACCCTTTTCGAGCATGCTGCACCGCAATGATCCACACGACGAGCCGGGCCTTGAGCGGATTCTTGTCGAGCACGATGGGCCGGCGTCCAAATTTGCTGCTGCTGCTGCTGCCCGGCGTCGCGTATAACAGAACGCCCGCGGCACCGGTCCTCGCGTCGGTCTGCCCTCGCGAAGAGAAGGATTCATCACTTGCATGCCTCCCGTCCAGGCGGCCGACGACTACCATCATCGCCACCCCGCGCCCAGAACATCGACGGCACGAACAACAACAACAACAACAGCAGCGGCGACGACGAGGACGAGGACAACAAGTCCGCGGCCTTGAGCTATTTCCCACCGCCAGGCCCTTCTCCGGCCTCGCCCAAAGGGCCACCGCCGCCGCCGTCACCCTCGAGACGCTCCCCGAGAGGCGCATGCTCAAGGCATCGCATCCCTCCCTCCTCCTCCTCCTCCTCCTTCATCGCCTCAAAGCCGCCTCCATGGCGCTCCTCCAGCCCTTCATCGCCCCCTCGTCGACCAGGCACGACGAGAAGCTCGTGCCCAGAGTGTCTGCCGCCGCCGCCGCCGCCGCCGCGCGGCCGCGGAGGACGACGACGACGACGACGACGACGCTGCCGGAGCGGATACCCCGCGGCGCGTGGGACTCGCACATGCACGTCGTCGACCCCGCCGCGTACCCGCTGGCCAGGGACGCCGTCTACCGCCCCAAGACGCACCGGCTCGACCAGGCCCTCTCGTTCGAGGCCTCGGTCGGCATCGACAACGTCGTGCTCGTGCAGCCGTCCATCTACGGCGCCGACAACTCGTGCCTCCTCGACGCCCTGCGCGCCCTCGGCCCCCGCCGCGGCCGCGGCGTCGTCGCCTTCGAGCCCGGCTCCGTCCCCGAGGCCGTCCGCCGGGAGTGGCACCGGCTCGGCGTGCGCGGCGTCCGCATCAACCTGTCGTCCGTCGGCAGGTCCCTCGGCGCCGCCGAGCTCGGCGCGCTGCTGCGCCGGTACGCCGAGGACTGCCGGCCGCTCGACTGGGTCGTCCAGCTGTACATGCCCATGGCCATGATGGAGCTGCTGGAGCCCGTCGTGCCGACGCTCGGCGGCGTCCGCGTCTGCGTCGACCACCTCGGCCACCCGTCCGTCGGCGACATGGCGGCCGCGTCCGGCGGCGGCGGCGGCGGCGGCGGCGGCGACCCCTACGACGTGAGGGGGTTCGCGAGCCTGGCGAGGCTGCTGCGGTCCGGCGGCGTCTACGTCAAGCTGTCGGCGCCGTACCGGCTGAGCTCGCGGGCCGACCACGCCGACCTGGAACCCATCGCGCGCGAGGTGCTGCGCCTGCGCGGCGCGGACCGCGTCGTCTTCGCCACCGACTGGCCGCACACCAGGTTCGAGGGGCTCGACATCCGGCCCTGGATGGAGACGGTCCTCGGCTGGTGCGGCGGCGACGACGTCCTGGTCGACAGGCTCTTCAGGGGCAACGCGGAGGACTTGTGGAATGCCCGGGGCGGAGCGTGACGCGCGCGTCCCCTCTTCTCACGACAGCGACCATCAGCTCTTGTCTCTTCCCCCTCCCCCCTTTTTTTCTATATTTCTTTTCTTTTCTTTTCTAGCGTCACGAATTATGAACATAAAGACTTAGATGATGTAGCCAACAGGCAGTTTCCCTCGTCAGGGTCGCAAAAAAAGGCACATGATAATACAGAACCACAGTATGACATCCATGAGCAACAGCATAAACAAACGTCTTTGGGGCCTTGCAAAGTGACGTGGTGACGCCGCTCTTTCGTTCAGATGGCGATCCCCGAAAGGTCGGTTTGATCTGGGTATCAGCGGAATCTTGCAACACGCGTGTTACTGTGGATCCCGAGCCGGCGTTGTTAATTTATGGTACCGCACACCATCTCGGTCTCCTGCCGAGACTCGATAGCCAGGGAGATCAGCTTTGATGTGCGCAACACCCACTGGCCCATGCTCTTTGGTTCTCGGTCAGAAGCCGAACGGGGGGAGGGGAAGCGGGAAACGAAGAACGAGGGGGGGAAGGCTTAGTTAGGTATGCGCGCGTGTCTCTCTCTCTCTCTCTCTCTCTCTCTCTACGGGCATTGATGGCGGCGATCCATGTCCACGGCTCCATGGTCTCCACGGATCCAGCACAGCCGGTGCAACCACAGACGGGCTTCGTGACGTGACCGAGGACCTGTTTCTGCATGCGGGCTACCGTGGGAGGTGATAATTCACTCGCGATACATTGTACATGATACATGATACGACAGGGCACATGAGCAGAGACGTCTTTCGAGTTTGTAGTCACAGTTGACCATCCGTTACTTGTCACCGCTGCAAACTCTGCGTCTGTTGTCGAGTCGTCACGTCTCGTCGGAGTTTGATAGGATCGGCGTTTGGCCCGTCTCGGCTACTCAGACCGTTTTTTGAGATGCCGGCCGCGTTCGAGTCCCCGTCACGCAATGCCGTCAGGCGTCCCATCAACTGTACAAAGGTCCCGTCACGACTGGATGATGAGGGTCTTTGTCCAAGCATATTACGTAGTCTGGAAAAAACACAAGTCTTTTCGCAGCCTGCCGACGAACTGGATCCCGTCCAACTTTG
This sequence comes from Colletotrichum zoysiae, assembly GCA_030867305.1. Classification (NCBI taxonomy): domain Eukaryota; kingdom Fungi; phylum Ascomycota; class Sordariomycetes; order Glomerellales; family Glomerellaceae; genus Colletotrichum; species Colletotrichum zoysiae. Next base: position 4,192 of record MU842916.1, on the reverse strand, counting down.
GGGGTTCCCAGGGAGATAACCCGGCGCGGCGTTTTGTGGTCGTCCCCTTCCCAAGGAGGTGGTGCTCCGTCGACAACGGGCCTCGGCCATGCAACGAAAAAAACCCTCTCAAATCACCAAGTTTCGGGCAAACGCCAAGCCCCCCCCCCCCTCCTCTCATCACAGCAGCTGCATGTATATTGTGGCCGGCTACTTAACGACGACTCGAGCACGTTTTGACCAGCGGGCAAACATCCCGCACATGCGCGGAGAACCCAAACCCCACACTTAAAGTTCCCACCAGGGGGGGAGGGGACGGGACTTGAGCATAACGGTACTGAGGTGGTAGTAAGCGAAACCCCCGGATTTGTTTTTTGACTCGGCCGGACGTGTGTGCCAAGATGGGAGCTCGGTGCAACGCCCGTGCCTCCCGTCCCTCTCCCCTCCCCACTGACCTCCGGCGTGGAGAAGCACTCATCGCCGATGATGGGTTTTGCCTCATGACGACGACGATGATGATGCTCCCGGTTCTTTGGTGGTTGGAAATTCGGCAGGCCTGATGACGCCTCGAGATACGCAGCACATCTCATCGCGCCACCCTTTTGCCGAATTCTCCATAAACCAGGGGGGTACTTCGTACGGATACAGAAAACGCATCCCCCTTGCAAGGTCCCCTGCGCGATCTCGCTCACGCGCCCTGATAACGCAGAACCCTGACCCGAGATACGAACACGCCGTAACCCCGGGGGGGGGGGCCTACAGCGGGCGCATCGCACGCCAGCCCATCTCGTCTGCACGAGTCTGGGTCTACACGTGGGGCCCAAGAGAGATCGAGCAGGGGGTCGGGGGGGGGGGGGGGGGGGGGGGGGGGGGGGGGGGGGGGGGGGGGGGGGGGGGGGGGGGGGGGGGGGGGGGGGGGGAAGGACCAAAAGGGCAAAAAAACCAAAGTGGTCTTCGAAAACCGAGGAAAGGCTGCGTGCGCCTGGCGGCGGGGCCACTGAGACGCTGGAGGCGGTGACGGGCTACGCAGCGCGCTGTCCGTACATCCATCCAATATTGGACCGTCCCGGGGAGGTTCACGGATAGGGGGACTCGGGTTCCAGGACTAGTGGCGCGTGTGATGACGCTTGCCTCGTCGGACAGAAAGATGTCCGGCAAGGAGGGACGAGACATGGACTGCTGGTCAGTCGGCGTGAGTGAGTACGCATGCATGCACGCATCCCCGTGGATACGAAGTCTCCGGTCATCTCCCGTCCAAGACGAGTGAGTGCCAGCTGGAACTCGACGATGCCGCGAGCGTCTTTGGAACGACGTGGGATGCGCGTGGGAGTGTGTCATTGAACCGGAGTACACGGATGGCGCGCCCAGTAAATTAATCTGGCGCCGACAAGCTGTCGAAGAGGACGTACATGTATGCGTGTGTATGTATGTATTATTCATAAGGATAACCTACCATAGATGTGGTGTGCCGATTCACGTCGTTACCGCTGGGATATCTTATAAGCAGTCGTATTTAGGTGGTAAGCATCATAGATATATAGTTGTAGCAAAACAACAGGCAATTCCTCCTGCTTAATAAACGCTACAGATAGAATAAAACAATAAATACCTACTATATACATACATAAATACATACGTATATATATATACACCTTTCCAGTATAGAAGAACAGCAGACTGGGAGAGTGAGTTGGTTGCCTCCTCCGTCTGTCACGGACTAAGAGGAGCGGTGCGGTTAAAAATGATGAAAATGGCAGTAAACGACAAAAATGAATGCCTCCTCACGGGATTGAACCGTGGACCTTCGCATGGTGTGTACTAGTACGAGTGCGACGCTCTACCACTGAGCCAAGAAGGCTATATTCCGTCCGGGCTTGACCATAGTATATAGACAATGCTGCGAAGCCGAGGCTGCTGCCCCCTGTCAGGTAACTAAAGTTTTGGCCTGCCGGCTAGCTGCCAGATCCGCCGTCAGTATCTCCTGTTAGTTTTATTTTACTTTTATCTATACTTTCTTTCCCCTTTGATACTGACCACTATCAACAAGTATGGAGAGTTTATAGATGGTCCTCTTCTACTTGTCCTCGAGGAAGTAAAAGAAGGGCATGGAATACGCATCCTGTGTATGTCGACTGCCCGTAGACCGGACACCAACCCGGTGCGACGACTTGGCCATGCTGCCCTGTAGATTCCCGGCATTGAGTTTTTGCCATTAGACGAGTTCACGGCATTGTTTCACTCCGTAGGCTCGGAAACAAAAACATCCCGCCGCCGGACACCCGGGGATCCATCCTCGCGGCATCATCGCGACCAGCTAACATCGTCCGCGGCTGACTCGCACAAGTATGTAACTAACTGACCGGGTCCCCTCCTTCAGATCGCGCGCCTCAGGGCCATATGTCCGCCATCTCAAAGACGACCAAAGAAGAAAAAAAGAAAAAAACACCAACCGTACCTCGGCCATCTCCCGGCGCGCCGGCGAACCGGGGGTCCCCGTCGGCCACTCACCATCGCCGACGACTTCCCCAGTCCCCGGAGGAGGAGGAGGAGGAGGAGGAGGACAAGCGGCGTTGCCGTTCAATACCCGCCGACGGGCGTCGGTCAAAGTCACACACTGGCCGGTCCATCCATCCATCCATTCATCATCCATCCATTCGTCATCCGGGGTTCTGCTTCTCTCGGGGGCAGGGTTTCCCTCTGCAGCGGGATTTTCTCTCCCCTCTCCCCTCTAATCTTTATTTATTTTTTGTCCCCCCCACGGTTCCTCCGATGCCCGTTGCAGCGAAACTTACAGCGAGCGTCACCATGTTTTGACAGTCGTTCCGAACATTAACGTTCTCTTCCACATGGTCTCTTCATCTCGCTAGGCTCTTCCCTTCCCCCCCCTAACACAAATCCTTTCTGCTCGCCGTCATCTCCCCCACCGGTCCAGGGGGGAGGGGGGGCTGACGAGACCGGGACCCCGAAAAACAAACGCGGCTTCTCGGTAGTGCCCGTTGCCTCCCCCCCCCTCTCTCTCTCTCTCTTCTCCCTGAACAAAAACACTTGGCGCCCGGGACGCCCATCCGATCCCGACGTCCACGTCGGATCCCGCGACATCTACAGACCATGTGAGGAAACAAGAAAGACGGGGGGGAAAGAAACCACCACCAGCAGCAGCAGCAGCAGAAGAAGAAGAAGAGGAGAAAGAAACATCTCGGCAACCCGCCGCCTCCAGGCAAAACAACCACAACCACAACCACAACCCCCCTCCCCACCGGCACGGTCTTCCCATCACGGACATCTTCGGTATTCCAGCCTGATATTACCCCGAACCACACATCCCATCCGCATTCCTCTCCCGCGAATCCTTCATCCCACCCCATGGCACATGTCAGCGCGCGACCCCCTTCTTGGCTTTCCCATGTAACCTCCGGACGCCATCTTGCATATCCGCGCTCGTCCCTATCGCCCTCTCTCGCTCTCTCTCGCCTTTCCTCCCCCACGTTTTCCGAAAAAAAAGAAAAGAAAAAAAAAGGTCCAGATCGTTCTATTTCCTCCCCCCCCAATTCCCTCCTCTCTCTTTTTTTAGTTCTCCCGCCGAGTGGGAGGGAGGTCTCTCGTCTGGGGAAAAAAGCTTTCCTGTCCTATTCCCCAATCTCTCACAACATGCACGCCTTTCTCTTTCTCCAAACCTCGGAAGTTGACCGAGGCCCGCGAGAAAACCGACTCGGACACGCCGCCGAACCCGGATAAAGAGAGAGGGAGGGAGAGAGAGAGAGAGAGAGAGAGAGACGTGTGTACGTAGGATACGATCTCATGACACGCCCGCAGAACCAACTCAATCCTCCCCCCCCATCTCTTTCCTTTCCATCTAACCCCTTCTCACGCGCGCGCGCGTGTGTGTGTCGGTAGAAGCCGCCCTCCAGGCCGTCGTCGCGATGGCCGCTTCTCGCCCGCATCTTCCCACGGACGCTGTCCGGAACCTCCTCACGGATGATGCCCGAGGGAGAAAAGTCCCGTCCCCCGCCCACGCAATCTACACCATCTGCGGTTACTGCGCTCGCTACCTTACCCTCTCCGGAGCATCCAGTCCCCCCCCCCTCCCCCTCCCTTTTCCCCCTCCAAACGGGGATCGGAACATGCCCGAGTTTGTCTATCCGTTCTTCTCTTTCTCTTCCCCTTCTTTGATGGAAGAGGAAAATGTTCCCACGCAGCGTGGGGGGGGGGGGGG